>JASDQU010241455.1:23032-37055 GCA_032191745.1 Picea mariana
AAAACTAAGAGGCATTATCGAAAACAAGGATGAAATTCATACCAAATATTGTGATCAATTGTTGTTCTATGAATTGGATCACCACCTTTTCATTTACATGAGTCAGAGGGATGACCTCTGCCCATTTCATGAAATAGTTTGTAGCAATGAGTATGTATCTATGTTGTTTCAAAGAACTCAGTGTAATTTATCCTATGATATCTAACCCCCATTGCTCAGATGTCCTGGAGATGGCCACAGGTTGGAGTGGGACAACCTCTCTCTTTTCCCTCCCTGCGCTCATTTGACAAGTTTTATAGTTTCTAGCGTATGTGTGGGCATCTCTAAATAGAGTAGGCCAATAATAGTCGGCTAGAGGACCATCATGGAGGTCCTTCAAAAACTTGTCTTCATATTCACATTTGAGACATCTCAAAAGTACCCCCTCATAGTTTACATGGAAGAGTACCGAATTTATGAGACGATATTGTGCCGATTTTAGTCTGAGAGCTCTCCTTTCCTTAGGGTTTAGGTTTTTTGGTCAAGTCCCATGATGCAGGAGATAAATTAGTTTTCCATACTAAGACTCTTACCATGGGGGAACATATAAAGATTCATTACACCATAACGCCAATTCATTCTCCCACCTGGATTCTTCATTTACTTGGTCTTGAGCTTCTACGACCAATTTACACAATCGCCGTCCTTTAACTAATTTGGCAAGTTTTATATCTAGGTCAAATTATTGGATAATGGCCATCCAATTTCCTCTTCTCTCCCCTATATCCTTTTGAGTAAAGAGGGATCAGACTGCAGGATGAGGCACAATGAATTTGGTGTGGTTTTTTAGGATGTAAGATTTGAAATGTTTTACTGCCTTTTACATGGCATAATCCTACTTGTCTATAGAAGGATAATTTGGTTTGGCCCCTTGGATATTAGTGCTCATAAATGATACATGTGCCTCATTGTTGTCATCATCCTTCTGAGTTAATACTGCAGCTAACGACTGGTCGGAGGCAAAAGTATAGAGGAAAAAATCTCTGCTAAAGTTGAGACTTCTCAACAATGGAGCTTGAGATATTGCAGTCTTAATATTGCTGAAAGAACTTTTTCATTCATCAACCCACTTAAATTCAACATATTTGCAGATCATTTTTTGTAAGGGCTTGATAGTTTCAGCGAAATTGGGGGTGAATTTCCTCACAAAAATGATTTTCCCAAAGAAGGATTGCATAGCCTTTTTGTTGTGGGGTAAGGGAAGCTGAGCTATTTCCCTAATTCGTTCTAGGTCTATGTGAATTCCTGCTTGAGATACAATATTCCCTAATAGATTCTCTTCCTCGACACCATGTATAGTTTTCTTAGGGTTTAAATATATATCGTATTTCCTACACCTTTTGAAAATATGGGTTAGGTGTTGGATGTGATCTTCTCTATTCTTTGAATACACAGTCGTGTCGTCCAAATAAACTACTACACATTTGTTGATTATTCCTTAAAAATCTATGTCCATGGCCCTTTGCAAGGTTGAACCTACATTGATTAACCTAAAGGGCATGCGTTTATAAGCAAAGGTTCCCCACTTGGTTCAGAAGGTAATTTTCAATCGGTCTTCCTCTGAAACTAGAACCTGGTTGTAACTTGAAAAACCATCTACCAGGGAGAAAATATCGGAACCAGACATGGTCTGCAAGAGTTGTTCCATCGATGGGACCAGGTATTTGTCCTTTTCCAATTCTCTATTGAGGTTTCTGAAATCCACACACAGGCGGATTTTCCCGGACTTTTTCCTGACCAGAACTAAATTTTCTACCCATGCAGAATGTCTAATCTGAAAGATAATTTTAGCATCTAGTAATTTCTTTAACTCCTAACACATGAGAGGTTCTAGGGATGGTTGGTACTTACAAAGATTTTGTATGAAGGGTTTTAATTCAGGTTTTAACGATATTGTGTGTTGGATAATGTGAGTGTCATAAGTTTTCAGATCTCGGTAGGACCATGCAAAAACATCTTGATATTCTCTGAAAAGTTTGAGATAGGCCTTCCTTTATTCTTTAGACACTTTCTTGCCTCAATTTATATTCTTAGGGTTCTTCGGGGTTTTGTTGGCCCTTGGTTATGTAAGGAATCAAAGATTAAGGAATAAAGGAGAAGTATGAACTACATGGAAGGAACACAAACTAAGGAAGGTTTGAAGTGGTTAAATAAGAAGAAAAGAAGTAGAAAAGAAAGGAAAAGCAATTCATCCCATGTGTGGGGGTGCTTAGAATTGTACATGCGTAGGATATGCACGATCATCTGATTGACTAACTTAGTTTGGCCATCTGTCTGTGAGTGGAAGGCAGTGGATTTGGTGAGCTTGGTATCCAACTGTGACCAGAGGCTCGACTAGAATGTGATGAGGAACCAACTATCCCGATCTGAGACAACAGTTTGTGGGATCCCAAAGTGTACCTAGACATGTTCAAATAAGATTTTGGCAGTGGCCTCTGTAGTGATCTTCTTCTTGCAAGCGGCCATAATCACCATCTTGGAAAAGTGATCAACAACCACA
This sequence comes from Picea mariana, assembly GCA_032191745.1. Classification (NCBI taxonomy): domain Eukaryota; kingdom Viridiplantae; phylum Streptophyta; class Pinopsida; order Pinales; family Pinaceae; genus Picea; species Picea mariana. The sequence goes on from JASDQU010241455.1 coordinate 25,572, forward strand.
AAAAGACATTTATTGCCCCTCTTGGTGGATGGGAGGGCTGACATGTAGTCCATGAAGATCAATTCCCGTGGCTTGTTAGGAGTAGGAATATGGGTGTACAAGCCCTGTTTCTTAGTGGTCGGTTTGGAAATAGTGCAGGTGGTGTAGGACCTGATATACTTGTCTACATCCTACCAAATTTTCAGCCAGTAGAAATGTTCTTGCAGCACTGCCACTGTCTTTTCGATGCCAAAGTGTCTTGCCAGCCGACTATAGTGAGATTCCTAGATCATCTTTGTGTGCTCGCTTGATGGAATGTAGAGATGGCCCAGACGACACAAAAACTCGTCTTGAAGATATAAATTAGCAACCACTGAGTTTATTTCCAACATTTGGTAGGTGGTGGAGAAGTCATGGTCTGTCTCATAGAGGTGGGGCCATCCAAAGGTCTCATGGTCACAAGAGTCTAGCACCGTGGTGAGTGTCGTGACTGTAGGTCGGCTGAGGAAATCAGAAACTCAGTTGGTACTTCTTGTTTTATACTTGATGTTGAGGTGGAACTATTGTAAGTATGTGGACCACTTCTGATGGTGGTCATTTGTCAATTTGCATTGGGTTTGCATGAATTGTAGTGGCTTGTGATCAGTGTGGATGACTGTCTCCTTCCCTAGAATGTAATGTATCCACTGGCAGCAAGCTTGCACAATGCAGTACATTTTTTTGTCGTAAGTAGGGTACTTACATACAACATTTGATAGTGCCTCACTATGACACTCCATGGGGTGGCCGTGTTGAGTGAGAATGATGCCTACAACATAGTCTAAAGAATCTATCTCGATCTCGAAGGGATGCTGCAAGTTTGGTAATGAAAGTACCGAGGATGAGAAAAAATGATGGTTCAAGTCATTGAAGGCTTGTTGTAGGGACAGGCCCCACAAAATTTTTTCCTTACTCCCACCCTTAGTTACTTGGCTAAGGGCCCATGCGATATGAGAGAATCCCAACATGAACCTGCGATTGAAATTGGAGAGGCCCAAGAAGCTCCAAATCTTAGAGAGTGTGATTGGGGATGGCCATCCATGGATCACCTCGATCTTGGCTAGATGCACATGCACACCATGTTGATCAATGATGCAGCCTAAGTAATGTACCCTATCCATGCCGAAGGATCATTTTTCCAAGTTTTCATATAGTTTGTGCTACTGTAGGGTGTGCAGAACCTGTTGAATATGTTGCAAGTGTTCCGCCCAAGTCTTGTTGTAGATGAGAATGTCATATAGATACACCACTACAAAATTAATGGGGAACGGTTGCAGGATATCATCCATCATCCTAATAAAAGTTGTTGGATCATTTTTCAAACCAAAGGGCATGATCAACCATTCAAAAAGACCTTCTTTTGACTTGAAGGCAGTCTTTCATACATATGTATGTTCTATTGGGACTTGGTGGTAGCCAGACTTTAGACCAATCTTACTAAATTATTTGGCCCCTGTGAGTTGATCAAGGAGGTCTTCGAGCCGGGGAATCAGGTACCAGTTCCAGACTGTGATTTTATTCAGGGCCCGATAATAAATGCAGAGTTGCTAGGTCCCATCTTTCTTTTGCACTAGTACGATTTTTGTCCCACAAGGAAATGAGATGGGATAGATGTGCCCCTTGTGGATAAGTTCTTGGATCTTCCTCTTCATCTCCTCATTTTCTAACAGAGAGTGGCGGTAGACCGACCCATTGGGTAGCGGGAACTTGGGGTCAGATTGATGGGATGCTTGACCTGACTGTGCAGAGGTACCCCGATAGGAGAGGAGAAGACATATGAGTATTCTTCCATGACCTTATGCACTTGGTTCTGTTGTGTGGAGAGATCGACTACGAAGGCCCTGAATGTGGATACAATCTTTTTCTTACTCTGAGAGCGAATCATAAAGAAGACAAATTTCTTGGTTTGAGAGATGACCTTGTTGCATTGCTTGGAAGAGGTCAACGAAATAACACTAAGAGGGACTCCCTCAGGTATCCTGTACAATTTCTTATTCAAAGTAATAATAACACTACAAGGCCTAGACTCATATACACCATGACATTTTCATAAATAAGGTTGGCCCAAAAGAACATTACAAAATTCGAGAGGAGCAACGTCCCAGAATACCTCGTCTTTGAAGATCTTGATGCCATATGACAGTCGAAACCGTTGGCTGATGTAGAGATCGTTTCCTTGGTGAAGCCATCCAATGGTGTAGGGTTGTGGGTGTGATGTTGTCGACAGAGCTAACTGTTTGATGACCTCTACTAAGATAAGTTTATTCTAGCTACCACTATCAACTATAAGTGCAGCGGGTGCCTTTTACCCACATCTGCAAATGGAAAAGGTGCTCGCCTTCTTTTGGATCGTCTGGTTCATTAGGCTAGAGCTTGGTGGTAACAAAGGTGCCACTGGGATCCATATCAATGATCCATCTTCCCCTTTCTGGTTCTGAATTAGATTCAAAACCCACATTTGATTCAGAGGCTTTCACTTTGGCCACCAACAACTTCTTTGAGTGGAAATCAATAGTGTTATGCCAAGGGCTCTTATGGAAGCTGCACCACTTCCCGATATCCTTGTTTGTATTTCTGGTGTCCTTATTTGATTTTGGCTTGAACTGGTTGTCCTGATACTGTCCATATTTTCTCTGTCCTTTGTTATGTAGGTTGGGATGCCCTTTTATGGTTTTTTTTGTGAGGGGTTCCCAGGCCCAAATTGTCGCATCTTTTGTTCGTTCTTCTTGTCAATTTTTACGACATATTGATACGCCGCGCCCAAGGATGAATTGTCAAGAAATTCCATTTCATTTTAGTTGTATCTATGCAGAATACCACAGTACTCTATCACCAGATGTCACTCTGATTCTTTGATACCCAACTTGGTGCTCAGGGTATGGAAGATATTTGTGAAATCTAGCACTGCTTGGTCTCTTTCTTGCCACAGTGTGGTCCATTTGGTATACAAGCCGTCATAACTTTTGACATGGTAGTATTATTCCTTAATATCATCCTTGAAGGATTCCCAGGTGGTCATAAATGTAAGTAATGAGGGTTCCTCTATTTCCTTTTTCTCACATAAAGTTTCCCACCAATCTTTGACATGGGGAATGACTTTAAGGAGTGCAAAAGTAATTTTTTCTCTATTTGAAAAGTTGTGGATAGAAAAATTAGTAGATTCATCCAGTTGTCTGCAACATGTGCATCTATCCAACCTTCAAATATAGGAATATCGAAGTTGATTTGTACCTTGAAGGGGACGACGCCTCTGCTTGAGGAAGATGTGTCGCCTGTTGGTAGCCGCCGAAGGATTTGTGTGAAACTATCCATCATCCCATTCCTCTATTGCATGAGGGATTCCTCAAGAAACATTTTGAAAGGATATCATGTCCCATCATCTTTCTTTTCTCCTACCATGAGAGATCATTTGGGTGTGCGACAGATTTTGTCCTCAAGAGAAACAAGCTCGAGAGCCAATTCTTTGTACCCTGACCTCGTTGGGGACATGCAGTAAGATGACAAGGAGAAGATCGCTTTGATACCACTGATCTGGATTTTATGAGTAGAATGAAATGAATACAGATTATTAAAATATGCTTAACAAAAAATACTAGAGATACAATAAAACTGGTTTTCTATTCAATAAGAAAATAAGATGAAACTATAAAATGCAGTGGAAAACAAGCTTGCTGGAATGGTGGCGAATTATCTCTGAGAAGAGATGTGTCAGCTACACTCATTCGCAAGAATACCATTACAATGAGGCTCTGAAGGCCTTTTTACAATAAACAGGAATGTCAAAAACCCTAGACATTCAAAAACCTAACCCTAGGGTAAGTTAGTTGGTCAGCTTCTCAGGTTGTATTTTCCTCTTAATAAACTGGGTTGCTTTGTCATATTCTAGTGGAGTAGGAGACGAGTCAGTTGAGGTGTTCACCAGGGTTAGTGAAACATTCATGGCGCCTAATGGTTGGAATCCCAACCCCACCTGAAAGGGATTGTGGCGAGTTGAGCTATGCAGGGCTTGGTTCTAGATATGTTGGACATAGGGAAGAATCTCATCCCATGTGTGGGGGTGCTTGGAATTGTACAGGTGCAAGATATGTACGATCATATGATTGATGACCTCAATTTGGCCACCTGTCTTGGGGTGGAAGGTAGTGGATTTGGTGAGCTTGGTATCCAGTAGTGACCAGAGGCTCGACTAGAATGTGATGAGGAACTGAATTTACCAATCTTAGAAAATGGTTTGTGGGATCCCAAAGTGTACCCAAACATGTTCAAAGAAGATCTTGGAAGTCTCCTATGAAGTGATGTTCTTCTTGCAGGTGGCCAGAATCGCCATCTTGGAAAAGCAATCAACAACCAAAAAAATACAGTCACTGCCCCTCTTGGTGGATGGGAGGCCTGATATGTAGTCCATGGAGATGGATTCTCACGGCTTGTCAGGAGTAGGAAGAAGGGTGTACAGGCCTTGTTTCTTAGTCGTCGGTTTGGAAATAGCGCATGTGGTGCAGGACCTGATATACTTGTCGACATCCTATCAAAGTTTCGGCTAGTAGAAATGATTTTTCAGCACTACCATTGTCTTTTCGACACCAAAGTGTCCTGCCACCCAACTATAGTGAGCTTCCCAAATCATCTTTGTGTGCTCACTTTATGGAACATAAATATGGCCCAGATGACACAACAACCCGTCTTGAAGATGGAAATTAGTGACCGCTAAGTTTTCTCCCAAAATTTGGTAGGCGGTGTCATCCAAAGGTCTCATGGCCACAAGAATCTAGCACTATGGTGAATGTTGTGACTGGTGGTTGGCTGAGGCAATCAGAAATTCATTTGGTACTTCCTATTTTATATTTGATTTTGAGGTGGAATGGTTGTAGGTATGTGGACCACTTATGATGGCAGTCATTCTGTAATTTTCCTTGGTTCTGCATGAACTATAGTGGCTTGTGATCAGTGTGGATGACTGTATCCTTCCCCAAAATGCAGTGTCTCCACTGGTGGCAGGCTTTCACAATGGAGTACATTTCTTTTTCATAAGTAGGGTACTTACATACAACATTTTATAGTGTCTCACTATGATACGCCACGGGGTTTCTATGTTGAGTGAGAACTACACCCACAACATAGTCTAAAGCATCTGTCTCGATTTCAAAGAGATGCTACAGCTCCAATAATGAAAGTACCGAGGATGAGCATAAACACTCCTTCAATTCATCGAAGGATTGTTGTTGGGATAGTCCCCACACAAATTTTTCCTTACTTCTACCCCTGGTTACTTGGCTGAGGGCCCATGTGATATGAGAGAATCCCATCATGAACTGACGATTGAAATTGGCAAGGCCCAAGAAGATCCAAATCTTGGAGAGTGGGGTTGGGGATGAACAATCACAGATAGCTTGGATCTTAGCTGGATCCACATGCACACCATGTTGATCAATGATGTAGCCTATGTAATGGACCTTGTCCATGTTGAAGGAGCATTTTTCCAAGTTTGCATATAGTTTGTTCTGTCGTAGGGTGTGTAGAACCTGCTGTATATGGTACAAGTGTTCTGCCTAAGTCATGCTATAGATGAGGATGTCATCCATATACACCACTACAAAAGTACTGATGAAATATCATAGGATATCATCCATCATCCTCATAAAATTTGCTGGAGCATTTTTCAAACCAAAGGGCATGACCATCCATTCGAATAGACCATTTTTTCACTCGAAGGCGGTCTTCAATACATCTGTATGTTCTATTGGAACCTGGTGGTATCTAGACTTCAGATCAATCTTACTGAAGTATTTGGCCCTCGTGAGTTGATCAAGGAGGTCGTCGATTCGGGGAATCAGTTACTAGTTCTGGACTCTGATTTTATTCAAGGCCTGGTAATAAATGCAGAGTCGCCAGGTCCTATCTTTCTTCTAAACTAGTACGATTGGGCTCCCACAAGGTGATGAGATGGGACATATGTGCCCCTTGTAGAGAATTTCTTGGATCTACGTCTTAATCTCCTCATTTTCTAAGAGAGAGTGGCAATAGACCAATCCATTGGGTAGCGGTGCGCTTGCGGTCAGATCGATGGCATTCTTGACCTGACAGTGCAGAGGTACCCATGTAGGAGAGGATAAGACATCTAAGTATTACTCCATGACCTTATCCACTTGATTCTGTTGTGTGGAGAGATTGAATGTGGAGGCCTTGGATGTGGTTGCGATCTTTCGCTTACTTTGAGAGTGAATCACAAAGAAGACAAATTTCTCGATCTAAGAGATGACCTCCCTGCATTACTTGGAAGAGGTCAAGGAAATAGCACTAAGAGGGACTGCCTCGGGTCTCCTATACAATTTATTATTCAAATTAATAATAACACTACAAGGCCTAGACTCATATATACCATGACATTTCCATAAATAAGGTTGGACCAAAAGAACATTACAAACTTTGAGAGGAGAAACAACACACAATACCTTGTCTTTGAAGGGATTTATGTCATATGACAGTTGACACTATTGGATGATGTGGAGATCACTTCCTTGGTGGAGCCATCCAATGGTGTAGTGCTGCAGGTGCAGCGTTGTCGGCAGGGCGAGCTGCTTGACGACCTCTATTGATATGAGTTTCTTCTAGCTACTGCTATCAACGATGAAGTGTAGTGGGGTGCCTTCTACCCACATCTTCAAATGGAAAAGGCACTCCCCTTATTCTAGCTCGTCTGGTTGATTAGGCTAGAGTTTGGTAGTAGAAACGGTACCACTGGAATCCACATCAATGATCCCTCTTCCCCTTTCTAGTTCTGACTCAGAGTCAAAACCTGCATCTGATTCAGAGGCTTTCACTTCAGCCACCAACAACTACTTTGAGCGACAATCAATAGTGTTATGCTAAGGGCTCTTATGGAAGTTTCACTACTTCCCAATATCCTTATTTGTCTTTCCGGTGTCCTGCTTTTCTTATGGCTTGGAATGGTTGTCCTGATACTATCCATATTTGCTCTATCCTTTGTTTTGTAGGTAGGTGCTGCCCTTTCCTAGATTTTGTTGCGAGGGGTTCCCAAGCCCAAATTGGCATGCCTTTTGTTTGACCTTCTGCTCGATTTTGATGGAATATCAATAGGCCACACCCAAGGATGAGATGTCCAGAAATTCCATTTCATTTTGGATGTATCTATCCAGAGTACTATGGTATTTTAGCACCATATGTCTCTCTGAGTCTTTGATACCTAGCTTGGTGTGTGGGGTATGGAAGATATTTCTGAAATCTAGCACTGCTTGGTCTCTTTCTTGCCGCAGTGTGTTCCATTTGGTATACAAGTCCTCATAAATTCTGACATGGTAGTATTTTTCCTTAATAGCATCCTTGAGGGATTCCTTGGTGGCCACGACTGTAAATAATGAGGGTTACTCTATTTCCTTTTGCTCACAGAAATTTTCCCACCAATCTTTGACATTGGGAACGACTTTGAGGAGTGCAAAAGTAATTTTTTCTCTATTTGAAAAGTTATGGAATGAAAAATACCCTTCTAGTATATTCAACCAGTTGTCTACAACATCTGCATCTATCGAACCTTCAAATATAGGAATATCGAAGTTGATTTGTACCTTGAAGGGGTCGGTACCTCTGCTCAAGTAAGATGTGTCACCTATTGGTAGCCGTTGAACGATTTTCTTGAAACTATCCATCATCTCGTTCCTCTGTTATGTGAGGGATTCCTCAAGAAACATTTTGAAAGGATCTCATGTCCCATCATATTTATTTTCTCCTGCCATGAGAGGTCATTTGGGCATGTGAGAGTTTTTTTCCACTAGAGAAACAAGCTTGAGACCTAATTCTTTGTACCCTGACCTCATTGGGGACATGCATTAATATGACAAGGAGAAGACCGCTCTAATACCACTAATCTGGATTTTATGAGTAGAACAAAATAAATATAGATTATTAAAATATGATTAACACAGAATAACAGAGATACAATAAAATTGGTTTTCTATTCAATAAGAAAATAAGTTGAAGCTATAAAATGCAAGAAAACAAGCATGCTGGAATGGTGGCAACTTATTTCTGAGAAGAGATGTGACAGATGCACTCATTCACAAGAATATCATAACAATGAGGATTTGAAGCCCTTTTTACAATAAAAAGGAGTGTCAAAAACCCTATACATCCAAAAACCTAACCCTAGGAGATGAATCGCCAAAAGTCATGTGGGCCCTGTTTGGGTAAGTTAGTCGATCAACTTCCCGGTGTCGTAACTTTTTCATACGATATTCGTTTAAGGTGCACGATAGACCATTTTAAAGGTCTATCCGAGGACTACATATTTTTTTTGATCCCTCAAAACACTGTTTAGGGCCTCAAAACGGCCCTGCAAGTCAGGGACCCGAAAACTAGGAAAAAAAACTGCCAAACTGGAAAACATACAAAATTACTAGTTGGAATAGGTGGGAGGCCACCGAAAACCATATGGATAAAATCATTAATAGTTTTATTAAATGTCAGAATATGATCGTATCTTATGCCGAAAACTTCCCATCATTTCCCTCGTTCGATTGGTGGATCAGGGGTCGAGATTGTGCTTCAAATGTTTTCGTTGATATCCCCTTGTAAATGTTCCAATGTCGATCGATCTTGCCAAATGGATCTGATGTGGAGAAGATGACTAGGACCCAAGGAAACCTTAATATGACTCGATACGAAACTAGGCCCGACGACCCCCTTACGTGCTAAAGACACGTGGAGTTCGATACCTACGCCTTGATTTATTCGAGTTAATCAGAGTCGGGAATTTCCTTAATATATTCATTCTAAAACTGAATCCTAGATTGTCGACGCCGAAAAGTATCAGGGATCGACGATCAACAATAAATTTATCCAAATTCTCTTGGATCGACTCTGTCGAAAAATTCCCGATGCCGAAACGCATCGGGGATCGGCGATTGGAGATAACTTTATCGTGGTCAAAATGTTTGTTGTGATCCTTCTGGATTTTCTCCAATACCGATAAAGTGCATCGGGCATCGACTATCGACGATTTATTTATGTCCTTTGTTAACGTCTATCTTTCTCGTATTTTACCGATGCTGAAGGGGATCGAATATCTCTCAAACCTTTATGAGAAAAACTTACGTAAACCAAAACTACCTTCTGCCGATGCCGATGAGAATCGATGCTCAATGAATATTGTTTTCTATGCGGTTCCTTTACTTGCTTGAATTATTTCTGACGCTAGATCTAAGTGCGTTAGGTGCAGTTTTTAACTATGGATTCTTAATTCGGGTGTTAAGGTCGTTTAGACACGAGGTTTCACAAGTTCAAAATAAACCATACTTAGATAATAAGGGACATGAAAACAAGCAAAGATAAACCACTTCCCACAAAGAAATCAAGTCAGAAAAATGAAGAAAAAAAGTGGTACCCAAAAAGTGACAAAATTTGATAACGCTTTTTAGGGTGTGTTGAGTGCTCAACACCACCATTCAGAAAGGGGAATCCATTGTGCCTATTAGTGTGGCTTTTCAAAAGCAAAGAATTTCAAATAGATTTTTAAGCACATGTTGACCACTTCTGTTTGACCATCAATTTGAGGATGATATATAGTGCTCATATTTAGTTGTGTGCCTTGAAGTTTAAATATCTCCAACCAAAATTTTCTTGTGAATGTAGGGTCTCGATATGAGAAAATGGAAGTAGGCATACCATGTAGCTTAAATATATTATCCATGAATGTCTGAGGGCACAAAAATGGGTATCTTTTGAAATATGGTCAACAACCACCATGATGATTGATTTTTTTCCTACTTTTGGAAGTCCCATGATAAGATCCATTGAAATGCTAAGATCATGTGGGCCATGTTTGTGTAAGTTAGTACATCAACTTCCCGTGGTCGTAACTTTTGCATACGATCTCTGTTTTAGGTGAATGATAGCCTATTGGAAAGGTATCATTGAGGAGATTAATTTTTGGGGTTGAATAAGATCCATTGGCCATCATTGAGAAACTCTATCCCGAAAAACCTTCATTTAGGCCCTCAAAATGGCCCTGGAAGTTAAAAAATGCTAAAAATAGTAAATTGCCAAAATTGCCAAAAAATTGTTTTGAGCGAGTTGGAAAAGGTGCCTGGCCACTGATATCCACTTGGATCAATCCTCCCTCCTTATTAATCAATTGTCTCCATTGCGTTGAGTTCCCCCATCAGATGAGGAAATTTCTGCTGAATTTGGCCCTGGGTGAGCCACTTGCTTTGGTGCAAGAGTCGCCCTGCCTTGACGACTCGATGAAGATGGTTCCTTTGTTGTCTAGTGACCTTGATATTTCTATCCACAATATTATCACTAGATTCTTGTTGCATGCATTCATGGTTGAGTTATGTTGGTGTCAACTGCTCTACTATCTCTGAGGTGTCCAATAATGGTGGGAAATATGGCGGAAGGAGAGCCACAACACGATAGCCCGTTGGAAAGGTATCATCGAGGAGATTCATTTTGGGGGCTCAATAATAGATTTCGGATATCATTGAGAATTTGGATCCCAAAAAACCATCATTTAGGCCCTCAAAATGGCCCCAGAAGTTAAAAATTGCTAAAAATAGTAAATTGTCAAAAAATTGTTTTGAGCGAGTTGGAAAAGGTGGGAGGCCACCGATATCCACCTGGATCAGTTGGGATCTACTAAAATCCTTTGTATGAGCTACCTTAAATACTATTTTCTAGCATTTCCCCATGGGATTCCTTGAGCCATACTAGACTTGGTAATGATAAGGCAAGGAGTGACCCATCCTCCTCAAGTTTTCTAGATAAATCATTAGCTGCAACATTTTATTTACCCTTCTTATATATGATCTCATAATCATACCCCAACATCTTGATGACCCATTTATGCTTCTCTAGTGAAGAAAACCATTGTTCAAGGAAGTAATTTACACTGTTATTGTCAATCTTGATCTGAAAACACATCCCTGTGAGATATGGGTGCCAAGTATTCACTACATGAATGATAGCCATCATTTCCTTCTAATCTATGGATTTTTAAAAATTGTAGTCACACAATTTCTTAGTGGTGAATGCCAAAGGGAATCCTTCTTGCATCAATACTACTCTGAGACATCTTCCCTAGGCATCACATTCCAAGAAAAAAGTATTATTAAATTTAGGAACTATTAATACTAGAGTAGTGCACACAACATCCTTTAAAGGAGTGAAGCCCTATGCTGCTACATCACTCCAAACAAAGGCATTATTTTTAAGGAGTGAATTTAGGGAAGCTATAATTTTTCCATATTTTTTCACAAATTTCCTGTATTATCCTGTATGTGCTAAGAATCCCTTCAATCTCTTCAATGTTTTGGGATGGGGCCAATCTTGCATAGACACCATTTTCTTGGGATCAACTCGTACTCCCTCCTAACTTACAATGTGACCCAAATATTCAACCCCAGGGGCCCCAAAAGAACATTTGGAGTGCTTCACAAATAATTGGTTGTCTTTCAA
>JASDQU010241455.1:41346-77892 GCA_032191745.1 Picea mariana
AAATCTCTTGTCCTATGTGGAGTAGGATTTTGATAGCTCTGTGCTGTAACCAGATTGACTGAAGATAATAAATAAGAAGAGTTGGTGGACATAGCCCTAGGGTGGGGGTGAACCATGTAAATACTGTGTGTTGTGCTTTGTGCTTATTCTTAGATGTTTTGTATTGCTAAGTGCTTAGATGTGATTAAATAGACTTGCTTATGCTTAGTGCTAGAGATGTATATGAATGCTAAATCTGATGTGTATGAATATGCTAAGTGCTTGGTCTAGTAGATCTGATCTGTCTTGTTGTTGCTAAGTGCTAAAATAACCTAGACCTAAGTGAATGCTGCGATGCTTTGTTATGTCGGAAAAGTAGATCTAAGTGGAATATTGATGAATGATCTATGCTAAGTGATTTGTAAGCGATATAATCATAGATTTGTGTCCCAACTAAGGTTGCAGACACCTGAGTCTTACAACCACCCCTGCCTCTACCTCGGGTGAGACTTCATATGCTTCGTAGGTATTGCCGAAAGGGTCGGTAGTTAGGGTTTAGTTGGTGCACTGTTATAGCATTGAACCCCGGGTCTGCCCCTATGCCAACACATATTTTTATGATTGGAATATTTTTAGGCTTATGAAAGACCATATTGAATGCTTGAGATTAATGTTATATAGGTGGAGGTGATGTCAGATTGCCCTGAATTTGAAAAAATGTATTTTCTTTTCACCCTTTGGAGTGCTTCTAGGGAATATTGTGTGTAAGTAGAGATTGTTGGTAGATCCTTCCAAGATTTCTATCATTGTCGATCTACCCCCCCCCCTACTTCGGTTAGACAACTACGCACTGCATTGGGGCACACTGGATACTATAGGAAGTTTATTAAGGGGTATGCATAGATAAAAACACTTATGGAGAAGATATTAAAGAAACATAACAAGTTCTAATGGACAGAAGAATGTCAGCAAAGCTTCGACACACTAAAAAAATAAATGGTCACTGCGCCAATCTTAGTTTTTCCATATTGGATTAAGGAGTTCAATGTTCATGTCGATGCTTCATCCATTCCATTAGGAGAAGTCTTGGCATAGCCAAGTGTAGGATACATCCACCACCCTATATCCTTTTCTAGAAAGAAGCTTTCTATAGCTGAAAGGAACTACACTATTTGCTGGGAGGACATTTTAAGATGTTCACTAATCACTCTGCATTAAAATACTTAGTCAATAAGCCAATGTTGGGGGGAAGAATATGCAGATGGCTACTACTATTCCAAGAGCATGACTTTGAGATTGTGGTCAAGCCAGGAAGAATAAATAAGGGACCTAATCACTTATCCAAGTTGGAACATGGAGAGGAACCTACCAGTCTGGAGGACACACTACCATATGCACAGTTAATGGCCATCAAAAAAGTTGATGAACACTTCACCGATATAGTTCAATTTCTGTCCACAAGAATGGCACCTCGTGAGTATAGAGTCATTAAGAAGAAATAATTAGTAGTCCATGCTGCATATTTTCAACTTATAGCTGGACAATTTTATAATATGGGACCAGATGAGATCTTAAGGAGATATGTTATAGAAGCAAAAAGACCACTGATTCTTGTAGAAGCACATGAAGGCATTGCAGGAGGACATTATGCAGGGAAAGAAACATCGCAGAAGGTTCTTAGACTTGGCCTCTGGTGGCCTACTTTACATAAGGATTCTAAGGAATACTACAGAGCTTGTGATGTATGCCAAAGAGTAGGAAAGCCTTCTCGAAGGGACGAGATGCCTTTGGAACCACAATTAAAATTACAAGTATTTGAGAAATGGTCTATTGACTTTGTGGGACCTATTAAGCCACCAAGAAGGTGCACATGAGCTTGATACATTATCACTGTGACATAGTACTTGAACAGATGGGTAGAAGAAAGAGTAGTTAAGGACTGTAGTGCAGCTACAACTGCACAGTTCGTCTTTGAGGATATTATAACCAGATTTGGATGCCCGAAGATTCTTATGAGCGATCAAGGCACACAATTGATCAACAAAAATATTGAAGCCTTGACTCAGGAATTTGAATTTCACCATCAGAAGAGTAATCCATACCACCCGCAGGTGAATGGTACTGTCGAAGATTTTAATAAGATCTTGGAGATAGCACTGACAAAAATTTGTAGTATTAACAGAGATGATTGGGATTTAAGAATTCCTACAGTATTATGGGCTTAGAGAACTATGACAAATAGGAGCCGGTTGAAATTATACTATGACAACCAGCTTCCTCGCAACTCTCAGTAAAAGAAAAAGAAGAAGGGTCTAGGTACCAGGTGTAGTTGAAACTGGGTACCAGACACAGAAAAGATAGTATGGACACGATAGGGAGGGACAAAGAAGAAAGCACAGGCTTCTCTGTGCAGTATGCAGTTGAAGTAAAATAGAAGGCTCAATCTTGCAGTGACTCAAGACAAGTCATATGTGAGAGTTGGGGGCCTTTTGGCCCTTGGTTATGTAAGGAAGCAAATATTAAGGAAGAAAGGTGAAGTATGAACTGTGTGGAAGGAGCACAAACTAAGGAAGGGTCAAAGTAGGTAAAGAAGCAGAAAAGAAGGAGAAAAGTAAGGAAAATCAAGTCGTTGAAAGAGAAGATCGAGGAAGATAAAGCATATAAGAATATGGAACATGGAAAACTCAACAAGAGGAAGAAAGCACCAACGGATACTTTGGAGTACCTCATGGAGAAGAAGGAATGACATGCTAGAAAATCCCTTAAAACATAGGTCAAGTGGACCTAGGGTTTTTGATCTAGGGTTTTGACACCTAGACTTTGGTCATGTAATGTATAAATAAAGGTATGTAAGACCTGGGAGGGTTCACTCTAAGTTGGTTCTAGTTCAGATGTCTTCACTGTTGGTTATTATTGATTATTGTTGTTGAGAACAATATTGAGTCTGTATTGTAAGATCTTCAGCTGGGTGCGAAGATCAACCCTGCAGCTGGGTGCATAGGGAGGGAAGAGAAAGAGTGGAAGAGAGAGATATCCGCTACTAAGTGTGCAGATTCAACTGTATGTTTTCATATAATATATCAAGAAACACAGTTCTGTGGATGTAGCCCTAGGGAGAGGGTGAACCATGTATATCTTGTTGTTCTGTGTGATTGATGTTGTGTTATTCATTATATTTTTATAATGTATTGCATTGTTGTGTTAGATCAGAGATATAAATTCGTGAAGAGAGCATAATAGTAATAAAGAATATCTCGATTGCTGTGTGTTGTTGTCCTGGATTCACTTTTCATTTCCTCTGGTTGTAGACACCTATGTCTTGCAACCCCCTATTACTACTTTGGGTGATATTGAATCTTCTTCACAGGTGTAGACAAAAGGGCCAATAGTTAGGGATTGTTGGTGCATTGTTAGAGCCGAACCATGGTTTTGCCCCTGTGCCAATAGGCTCCAAAATTTATAGTCTCGTACATGGGACACAAGCTCCATGTCTTTGTGTTTTTTGACCCCTTAAATCTTTCCCTTAAGTCAAATAGTTTTTCCATATTGGATACCCCTTTGGGTATTGTATGAGGCTTTGGTTTTTTACTAGAGTGATCTATTTCCCATCTTTGTTCCTGGGGGTTGGGTTCTACTGGTTGTCATTGGAAGACTTCATCATCAATAGCCAGGTCTTTGAAAATTTCCTAATTGGTTAGGAAGTTTATGATCTGTTCATCTCCTTCAAAGAACTTCCAATTAGAAATATTGTTGGGTATTGATGGTTTGTAGAGTAGTTCCAGAGTGATATTGGAGGCTTCATAGTCTTCTAGATGGGATAGCCTCGATGCAACAGTGGATATGGAATCAATAAGAGTATTCTTTTTTCTCAGGATCGTTGTAACATTGAAGGCTTCAAAATGTTTGATTAGCCTATGTACTTCCTGTTGATAATTCCTCAGGTGGGGAGAGTTGCAATGTATGGTATTATTTAATTTCATAACGATAATCTCAGAGTCCCCTAAAACCTTTATTTATTTAATGTTTAATTCTATGGATTTCTTTATCCCTTGCACTAAAGCTTCATACTCGGCAGTGTTATTAGTGCATTCAAATTCTAGTATGCAAGACAGGAAATTTCGTTTACCTTTCGGATCAATGAGGATACACCCTGCCCTTGACCCTTCTTGTGATTTAGACCCATCAAAGTACAAGGTCCATACTTGCGAGCGAGAATCATGAACTTTTCCATGCTTACCACTTTCCTCCTTTCCTCCTATCTGCTCTGTGGTTTTGAATAGAGGTTCTTGATAGAAGAGGATTTATTCTGCCGCCGTCGGCAAATTTTCTTGAAAATTTATTTCGGAGATTTGAGTGAGAGGGAGATCAGATGAGAGGGGGGAAAATTCCCAAAATTGGAGTCACAGGAATAGTTGCCTAGCACAGGGAAATCTGTCGATGAGGGTTCATTGAGAGTTTCTAGGTCGGTGATGATATGTTTTAGATATCTTTCCCTATCGATCCTGATCATATTCGTGTGTATGTTTAATGGCAACCAAAGGTGATCCTAGTCTGTACTAAAGTATCCTTTTAATTTCGCAGACCAATCTCAAATAAGTAGCAATCCACAATCTTCTGGGATATCTACTACAATGATGTCAATCACCTGAACAAATTTCAGGTGTGTCGCCATTCTGATCATGACATCTTTGAGCTCTCACATTACCTTCACCTGGGTTCTGTCTAGTTGTATCACATGTTTATCACTTTTGAGAGGGTCTACATTTAATTTATTGCATATAGACAATGGAATAACATTAGATGATTCCCTTGAGTCAACCAAACAATTATGGAGGTTTCTGTTGAAGACTTCAAATGTCAAGAGGAACGGTGGGACAAAAGGATTTCCTTTTTTATCTTCAGAGAAAGCGTTCATAGTTGGATTCCTTTCTAGATATGTGAGGGATGGATTTTCTCCTTGGTCAGTTATTGTTACATGATTTTCTATTGAATTCAAAGCTTGTAACAAAAAATCCTTTTGTTGGGGGATTCTACACATGTCCATGACCGATATATTTGCCTTCATTTTTTTAAAATCTTCTACTATGTTGTAGTCTATCTTGGGTGATTCTAGTGTATGGATGTTTATAGTATTTCTTCAGGAGACAAAAGTTTCTTTAGGGTGATCAGACATTGGATTTCCTCCCAATGTTTGGGCAACAATAAAGTCATTTGAGACAGGATGATCCCTACTTCATGTTTTCACAATCAAGACCTTAGCGGGTGGCTCTTTAACTTCAAATAGATCATTGGAAGGCATTGGTAGGTCAGGGTCCCATATCAACATGGTTGCTTCTTCTGGTGGATCAACTTCTTCTTGATCAACAATATTCATAGCTGAGCCACTTGATTGTTCAGTAAGGGAAACCTCATCTAGAAACCGGTTGGCCATAAACTTCATGGCATGCACTCATTGTGGGTAGTCTCTTTAAGGATGTTTCTCTTGGTGATAGGTACATAAAGAGTTAGATGATACATTTCCCAGATCGATGTTTAAGTTGGACGGGGGAGGTTCAATTGCTTTGAACAGTGGATTTCTTTTAAAAAAGGGTTTATATGGCCTTTGACCTTGGTTTCCTTCCCCTGCACTTCTTTTCATGTCTATGATTTTGTTTGACAACTTCTTTACCATTCATTGTAGATCTTCTATGTCTCCACTTCCCTTTTTGGGACCTTGTTTTGTTTGATTCCTTAGGGAATTGGTCAACAAGAGTCCTCTCCTTGGTGGGGGTTGAACTTCCTTCTTAAATAATGAGACTTGGCCCTCCTTACATCCCTTCATTTGGAGTTCTATGGTTTTGGCTTCCTCAAAATTTTATGCTAAGGTTGTTTTGGCAGCCCCTTTTACAAACATGGAAATGGAAGCAAGGAGAGCATTAACGTACACTTCGTTTTGCAACTCCTAAGTTGGTTTAGATTCGGGATTAAATTTGTTAAGGATAGTGGTGAATCGTTGATAAAAGTCTTTAATATTCTCCTTTGAACTCATGGTGGCAGCGATGTAACACACCCACTATGGCATAATAAATTTTTCGCCTTTTCTCGAGGGACAGAATCCTCGAAGTCCTATGGGGGATTAGTGCAGGCTAGCTCTTCCATTTTTCCACCTCCATGTGATCATCAGTTATGACCACCGGCCAAACAACTAGGTGCCTTCTAGCATTTCGTGACTTAGAAATATAAGCGAGTGGAGTTTTTCGACTCTGCAAACCTCGAAACATCGAAATGCCGAAAAGACTTCGATCAACAATTATCCCCCTGAACTATGCCTTGGCCCGTATGACCACTTCTCATAAGACCACGGTCTTATTCTCTTCGGGAATTATCAATACGAGAGCCCGACCTCTTGTCAATGGGACTCCCAAATTCCCGATTTTCGATTTCCCGAAATGGCCTTTGTCACATTAGCCCTCCTGGCTATGCCTTGATCCAGGTGACCACTCCTCATAAGACTTAAATCCTATTTCTTTTGGGATTTATCAATACGAGAGCCCGACCGCTTGTCAACGGGACTCCCGAATTCCCAATTTTTGAAATCCCGATGGACTCTTCCTTTCAGGATTTTCCCCAAAATCCTAGATTGTTGCCACGTGTCCTCCCTAAAATGGACGGTCCAGATCTTTTTGGGACTTCGCCAGGTGTGAAGTCAAAATGCTCACCTTACTCTTTTGTTTCCCGATGTCTGAATCCCCGAAATGGGTGATCTTGTGACACATGTCCTCCCTTAATCGGATGGTCCAGATCTATTTCGGGACTTCCACCATGGAGTGTCTCAATCTGTTGTCCTCGAGACCTCCAAAATCCCAAAGTCTGAAATCTCGAAATGGGTGATATCGTGACACGTGTCCTCCCTTAATTGAATGGTCTAGATCTATTTCGAGACTTCCACCATGGAGTGTCCCGATCTCTTTTCCTTGAGACCTTCGAAATCCCAAAGTCTGAAATTCCGATACCAACTTCTCTTTCGGGACTTTCTCCTCTATTCACGAAGGCTTAACCCTCATGCATCTCTTGACAGATCCAATGGCTGTCGGTTTTTCTGACTGAGATATAATGGTTCAGATCTGTCCCACGCTATGCACTCTCCTGCTTCTCCCTGAACGTGGAAAACCAATGGTCTAGATCTCTTCCTTTCTGCCACAGAGCACATCGGGGTTTCGGGTAGCGAGATTTCGCGACTCGCGATGACTAGGGTTCTTTCCCTTTGATTCCGCAAGTGCCAAAACATCGAAACGCTTATCGACCTTCACATGCCCTTATAAAAGGATGGTCCAGATACTCCCATGGACCTTGGGGATCTACGGTCCTAATTTATTTGCTACTC
This sequence comes from Picea mariana, assembly GCA_032191745.1. Lineage (NCBI taxonomy): Eukaryota > Viridiplantae > Streptophyta > Pinopsida > Pinales > Pinaceae > Picea > Picea mariana. The sequence goes on from JASDQU010241455.1 coordinate 48,689, forward strand.
ATGAAGATAAAAGAAAAGGGTTGAGGAATTTAACGCCCTCATTTATTCCTCCAATCTAATGGTTGTGACTGACCTCAGATCTTCCGACAGGATCTCATCCATCAATTGATACTTATCCACCCACTGTCGTTTCAGGATTTCACAAATCGGGGTTTCGAGACTTGCAAGTATGAGAGGGCTCGCACTTGGATACCCCGGGTGTCAAAATGCCGAAATATCGAGATTTTAAGAGGATCATTCTTCCTCATGCAGAATTTCTAAGACTTGCACCTTCAAATCCTTTTTCAGGTTCTTGGTAAGATTTCCAAGAAGGGTGTCTCTATGGGGAGATCTATCCAGGGTATTACCTGAGACAGATAAGGGTATAGATTTCTCGAGAACAGACTTGAAGTCTGAATTAAATTGGTATACATATAAATAACGATTTATAAAACATAAGCCATATGTAGTCTTTCCATTATAAGTATGCAACCACCATTCCATTTCTGGTCAAAACACCACATAGACAGTCTTATACTGAAACCATTTATAATTGCACATATTATGATCATAAATGTCAGAATATACATTTCAAGATGCAAGATGTAAAACACTTATCAGAAATAACACCAGATGTGATTGCAACTGCTGAGAGGGGTGCTCATTTCCACCCAACCGTAGGCTCAGCGACTCCCAACGTATTTACCACTAGCCACCCCCAAGCTGAGACCACGATGCTACTCTTGGGATCTCTTCATTCTTTCCACAGCTGACAGGGGCTTCAATTGTGCCTGTATTGTCTATGCTTGCTGCTTTTCTTCCTGGAGCTGTGAATCCAGTGCCTCCAATTCTAGATTCTTAGTGAGTCGCTCATATGTTTGGGCAATGCAATCACTCAGTTTCTTGCATTCCATGCAAAGGGATTTTATTCTCTCAACTGCACTTCGGGCAGTTGCTTCTCTTTGATCCTTGAATTCCTGTGGTGTGTCGAGCATGATGCGAAGTTCTAAATCTGCTATTCTTTGCTGTAGCTGCTGGATAGCTTCCGCGAGATGCTCTACTTGATGTGTGAATCATTCTTTTGCCTGTGGATTTAAGCTTGTCAAAGAGTGAAGTGCTCTGTTGATTGCTTCTTTCACTTCGAGTTGCTTCGTGAGAAATTGTTCTTGTCCTTGTTGCATCTGTGCTTTCTCTTTGTCAAACTTTGCTTGGAGAGAAACCTTCTCCTACTACGCAACTCGACGTTGTTCTATGACTACTCCTTGCACTTGCTTCAAGTCCTGGGTGGCTTGTTTTGTTTCTTCTTATGCTCATTACAGGTGAACTACAATTGCATATGCTAGTCGACAGAGTTGGGATGGCTCATATCCCAACTTTGGTTCTCCCGATGGCAGGGGCACAGTGGGGACTGCGCAACTGGATTGAAGGTCTTGTTGTACCCCTCAGATTTTGAGCTTAATTCTATCATACATTTTCTCCTACTTGGCTTCTTGTTTCTCAACGATTTTCAGTGAAGCATCATTCAACACTGCTATGATGAAGTCAAAACCATCGGTGGTAAGTACAATCTGCATCTTGGTCACGATGGCTCTCGATTTATTCTGAGAAGAAGGTTTCAGGGGAGACACCTTCCTCTTCTTCAAGGAGTCTACCTTGTCTCTGGGCGTTGTTACTTCACCTTGATTATGTTTAGCTTCTTTCCCTTTTATATCTTCTACTTTTTCATCACCTGCTCGGTCAGGTGATACTGAAGTAGTATTTCCTGAGGTGCTACTTAAATATTGGACCTCTTCAGTCTTCTTCCTTCTGCTGGTTCCGGGTGTGTTCTATTCTTTGTGAGTGGCCTCTGGGCTATCTATTTCAGGGTCAGACATCTCTGTAGGGTCCGCAGGGATAAGAAGTTTCGTTGACCAGTCCTTAGTGATCTCCTCAAGGTCCTCTTCCGTGAGTTTATAGTATGACTGGAGATGATCCTTATGTTCATCTACTCGCGCTGAAATGTAGATGAAATGATGATCTACGTTGAAATTCATCAGGGGTCAGAATCTATATAAAGTGTTCAGAGTCATGCGAGGTTCGACTTCGATGGATCTCTTCAGTTGAAGGTAGTATGTATGAAAAAAATTGTTCGACTGCCACTATTTATTAATGTTGCTCGAATATAGAAGTGTGGTGAACTTCACAACAAGCGGATTGAATGGATCGATGTCCAGGAAGGTCGCACCATTTGGCATTTCCCAGGAAACAAATGCGATGAGGATCAGGAGCCAGCTGGAGTGAAACTTGTAGCCTTGATCTTATGCTTCGTGATAGTCTAGTTCAAGCTGATTGACTAGGTACTTTGCTCAGTTCATCTGTAAGCCTTCTACACACTTCCCTGCGAGGTGAAGGAAAAGTCCCATGACTTGCATGGGTATGTTCTTCCTTACCAACTTTCTAGCTATTAGTTGTCATGCTAGGCGCACTGTGCCATTCTGGATGGAGGCTACCTTGTAGCCTCACATCCGCTTCTCAACATCACCGTATATATCCTTGATCTTCTGTGCTAGTGTGCAGTCTCTGGCTTTTTCGAGATAGAATTCCTGTGGGTCAGGTCCTTGCATACTCAACCTTGTGATCCTATGGATCAACGTCGGATCAACTATGTATGGCGGTCTAGCCATAAGTATCTTCCATGGTAACATGAAAGTAGTAGCTTGACACATGCGTTGACTTCCTGGTGTCTTATGAAGTGTGGGATTTTCATTACATGCAGCAGGGTGGATTGCATGAGGTTCATCGTCCATGACTCAGGGATTATCTTTGAGTTCTTCCCCTTCATCCTGGTTAGGTATTTTTACGGGGCAATCATGCTATGGTTCTTGTGATCTCCGAGGTTGAAGTCGCTAAACTTCAACGCTGCGATATTTTCCTACTGTGCTCAAACTACGTGTATCCCCTTCGGGAGGTACACAGTAACCATAGTGTACTCGAAATCCCTTGGCACACTATCACAACTTACCACGCCAGCTAGAGGCAAGATGTAGTTGGGAAAAATGGTTAGGATCAACTTCGCATTGACTAGGTCATATTTGTGTTTTGTTCTCTTTTCCACTGATGGTCGAGATGCTCTAGCTCTGTGAGAAGTTGAAGGAGAGGCTTGCCCTCCTCTCGTCGATGATGCTTGTACACCTACAGACAATACTCTCTCAGACATGACTCTCTTAGTCATGAGGGCGATGAGTACTTCCTTCATAGACTCTTCGACTGCGTTGATTTCTTCGGACATAAATGCTCATGGTTGAATCTCTCGGTTTAGAAGAGTAACTAGTGAATGCAACAGGATGGATGGAAATAACACGATGATCAACTATTCTATGAGCTCAGATAATTACGATTGGAAAAAGTGCTCTCAGTGCATGGTGTGATGGGTTAAATAGATAACTTGGCAATAAATCTCACCAATGGGCAAGAAACCTTCATTAACTCGGTTCTGTTCATTATGACGTGGTCTCAATGGTCTGGTGGCGAGGTGTCTGACCATAAATGCCTTTCTACCCATTCGGGGCATTGGTCTAACAATTATAATGTTCCCAATGACTATATTTCTTCGCCATGGCGAAGTGCCATGTGACGTAGTTCTGATATCCCGACGAAGTTCCCAATTTGCAAATTTTCCTTCTGCGAAGTTCCCTCTGGACCCTTTTGTAACTTTTCAATCTTATCTTTCTTCTTACTTAGTTTTCTAGCCTTTTTCCCAGTGAGTTTTATCTCAATGTTCCTTTTTCCATTCTGATTCTTATCTCCTCTTGGAATAGTAACTTCGCACTGTTGATATTATTTCCTAGAAATCAGGGGTATTACTTCATATGTATTTGGGATAGGTACTTCAGTCTTCTATGGGTCTTCTAGTGTTCTTCCAGCTTTGACATCCCAGTCTCTGGTGTTAAATAACTTCGATCTATTTTCCTATTCTTCAATCAAGTGCGCGATCCTCCTAGTCATGAAATCTTTTAACTCTTTCTTCTTTTGTTCTAACATTTCTTCTTCCCTCCTTCACGGTTTGATCTCTTTCAATTCAAGGTTTTCCTAGTAATATAGCAAATGGAGCGTTGTTCTCAGTAAATTTAAAAATCTAAAAATATTATTTTGTCGAAGTCCCATTGGCATTCATACATATCTGGGTGAGCTTCCCACATAGGTTTATCGGTTTTCCTATGAATAATCCTATTCGTCCCAATGATGGAATCATAACAGGCTTCCCTAAAAGTTCCCAAGTTCTTTCTTTCATGATATTCACCTGTGTTCCTGCATCTATAACACAGTCAATGTCAAAGTCTCATATTCTTTCTTCTATGCATTATTTTTCTTTGAAGATCTCAGATAAGCTGACATGTCGGTGGTTATTCAGGGTTTCTTTCATCTGTAGCAATACTTTCTCTAATTCTTTTGGGGTTCTGCCATGGTTTTAGTTTCTTGAACTTCCTTGTGGTCTTCTTGTCTCATATTCATGCTTTCAACCTTAGAAATAATTCTAGGGAAATCCAATACTTCATGGTCCATAATATTGCAATAGAGGCAACTAGGTCTCCTTCTAGGGAATTCCTTAGCAAGATGTCCTGGTTTTCTGCAACTGTAACAAAGGCTTAATCCTCTTTTTATTTTAAATGATCCTCGACCTTTCCTATACTACGTGCTAGGATCATAGTAGCTAACCTACAACAAATTATTTCTATGGTCTTGCATCCAATTGTTATTCCAAACATTCTCTCTATGCATAGGTATAACATATCTTTCACTATTCTTATCAGATCTACTTATATCAAATCTTCATTTATCTATCAGTGCCCTAGTTTCCAAACTTGGACAGAATCTATCAACCATACCTAGATCCATATTCTAGAAACAAAAATTTCTACTTATTTTACTTCTACAGAGCACAAAGCTTACAGTTCTTACCTCTTTAGTCTCACTTTCACCATTATCAAGGCACAAAGCTCCCAAAGATTCCCTCTTTTCTTCATATCTGACCTCTTTTATTATCACAGAGCTTCAAAGATCGAGTAGAGTACTGTGCACTAGGGAAACATATCTACAGACAAAGCTTTCACAGTTTCAGGTCAATCCCTAGCACAAAGATTCTTCTTCCTTAGTTCCCAGAAATCACAGTTTCAGGTCCCGACAACAGAACCATTTGTTGGCACAGGGGCAGAACCAGGGTTCAATGCTACAACAATGCACCAACAAAACCCGAACTATCGGCCCTTTCGGCAACACCTTCAAAGAAGATGAAGTCTCACCTGAGGTAGAGGCAGGGGTGGTTGCAGGACTCAGATGTCTGCAACCTTAGCTGGGACACAGATCTGTGATTCTAACACTAATAGAGAACTTAGCAGTTAACATTCATCAATATCCAGTTCTTAGTTACAGTGCAGATAAACCCTAAACTACAGAGCACATAGTATTCATTCAGATCTAAGGCATTTAAGCACTAAGTATACTTACATAAGTCAGATCTAACATCCATCCATATTATTAAACACAAAGAATAAAAAAATCTATCTATCATTCATCTATATTAAATAACTTAAGAAAATAAACACATAAACACATAAAAATATCACACAAAGCATAGCAGACAACATGTACGTGGTTCACCCCCACCCCAGGGCTACGTCCACCAACTCTTCTCTTCTTTATTATCTTTGGTCAAGCTTCTTACAGGAACATAGCATCAAGATCCTACTCCGTAGAAGATAGGATATATGTGCGCACTCTGCCAGATCATCCTTCTTAGAGCTAGGGTACAACACTAAGCCTTTACACAGTATCTACAATTACTTGCACTAGCCTTGCAAGCCTCACACAGTGTGCATAGAGAATTTACAATCCTTTATCACATAGATCAAACACTAGCACTTAGCATCCCATCACATAGATTCCCCCTTCCTTACATCGCTTAGACATTTATTTATACATTACAAAATTAGGCCTAAGCATGGGTAAAACCATGGGTCGACATTTTGATACCTGTTACATAAGCCCACAACCCAAAAATCCCTAAAAAGGGTCTGATATCCCACGATCTCCGCTTCGTCTTGTGCTTCGCATTCGATAGCGTGTTGAAGTCCCAAAAATAGGTCAAACATGACCAATAATCCTCAAAACTTGGTCAAGGGCCAACAGAGGGTCTTTGCAAAAACCATCAACCTTTTCTAATAGGTCGATTGTCTTATTTATAACAAATTATTAACTAAAAATAACTATCAAAAGTGCAAGCTAAGTAAAAAAAAACATCGCCACATGGTGCTTTCATCTCCCAGTCTTCTAAGAGTCATCAAATGGTTTCACTTGAGTGGATGACTCTTATCATATTCTAACCATTTGATGAAGAGCTCCTCACATGTGTTGGCATACAAGAATCTATGTTGGTCCATCGGGGCTGAAAGGATCTCCTTTATCTCCACTGCCCGTGCCCGATAATTGAATACTTTAACACTTAACTAATGTAACATTGTCTGAGCCTTAATCAGGTGCTCCATGAACTGTTATACTTGACCTGGCACCATGTTCGCCACCTTTTCTATCTCCGTAGTCCACGATGAGACTTGTTCTGCATGTAATTTGACTATGTCATGCAAGTCGACCAATGTCTCTCATCGCTCGATTGATCTTGGTCCAGCTCCTATCATAATTGATCCATTTCTCTTGGATATCCTACTGAGGTTATTGGGCCATATTCATCTAGTATTCATCCGATTTCCTTATACGATCGATGTTGTTTTCCCTTAGCACCCGAATTCCATGCTCTTCGGATCTCGACCCTTTTGAGCCACACTGATGTAATCAATTCTTTCCACTATTTGGTAGGCCTTCTCATACTTGTTTTCCATGTCTTTTCATGTTTCCAGTGCCATAAGGGTGTCTTCATGAAATTCAGCTATCCCTGCAGTGAAAAGGTGTCACTCACTTGCGAATTTGTTGTAGGCATCTTGGAAATCGCTCCTAAAAAACACTGTGGTTTGTGTGGAGTCCTGATATTATTTTTCCAAGTGGTGCAGATGTTCCAACTCTTTTAGTGCAATGTCCAGCTCCTATTCATCTTTCCTTGCTCTATCCAGGGTGGCATCTTTGATTTCCCTCCCTACGCTGATAAGCTCAGACGTCTTGGCATGCTCCATGCTGATCAATTTATCCTTTGTGGTGATGAGGATGGAATAGTCCAAAGTAAGCCTCCTCTTCTTAGTGGTTCTCTTCATGATGGATTTACTTTTTCAGTCATAGGCAATGGCTTGTATATCGGTGACCTCATCCACATGTTTGTTGATTTGTTTCTCTCCTTAGGTAAGAGTGTTTCCCAGGTTCCCGACGGTGTATATATGTTCAATACTAGGTTCCTGAACCTCTTTTGTATATCTCGAAGGCTTGACCTCTGGTTGTTACTCATCGGGGTTTAAAGTACTATCCAAAATTGAAGAATCAGGGGTAGGCTTGACACTTACTTGGTGATCAATTGTCGAGCTGTCGATTTCCTATTATGGATTTTCTTTCCCTTGTTCGCCAGATACTAGCTCATCCCTCGAGCCGTCCATTGGGATTCATGGTATTTCGAGTGGATCAACTTACAAGGAACTCTCCACCTCATGATATCTCTATTGATGGCTCTGAATTGGTACATCAGGACCTGGGGTTGATTCTTCCTCAGGTTCTTTCTCCTCTATAATTTGCATTGGAGTGACCAGGGAAACCTTTGAACTCTTCTCCTCATCGTAGATATTTTTTAAATCATACAAGGGGTTCAGTCCACTTGTCCTACCTCGTGTCCTTGTTGTCTTGGGGTGAGTTAAAACCTCCCTTGGTGATATGATCTATGGTGGTGGCACTTCAGGGTTTTCTGACCCGATGATTTATTCAATATGTATCGGCTATAGGCCACTTTGTCCTCCTTGGATTTCTATTGGGTTATCGATAGAAACCCTCATCATCTCTACAAGATCCATTTCATTCTGCAACTGACCAATGAATCTTTGTGCATCTTCCATCAAGAGCAATCCCCTTGTCTATGCCACTGGTGTCAAGAGTAGTCCCCTTCTCTGTACCTATGTTGTCTCTACCACTTTGATTTCCTCCCTATCTTTGAGGGCCTTGTGAGCCAACTTCTCTATTGTTTCCACCTGTTCATCCATGCTCATGGCCTTGAACCTAGCCATGTTTAGGTTGGTCATCCTTTGCACTACCTCTTCCTAGTCTTGAGCACATTCTATGAAAACTTCATCCTCGAATTTTTCATCTACGTATGGCTGACAAGATGATACCTGTGAAGCATGTTGGGGAACCAAGCCTTTAGTGTTGTTCTTGCAGAATTGGCCTATCGAGAACCTAAATTCGATTTCACTCAACCCTTCTTGTTTGGCTTGAGTAGTGTTCTTTACCAGGTAGAACTCCACATGAAAACTGTTGGGTATGAAAGCTCGCTTGTTTTCTTTGAATAATGTGGCGTTGTATCCCTGTAGGATAGTATGATAGTAGATTTCTTCTACATCGAGTCGGTCTGGGGCATGAGAGGGTAGGATATTTGGTGCTCCAATGGACCTAAACACCCTGATGTAGGTTGAGTGTTCATCCAAGTACCAATGGCCTACGTTGACTATCATCTTCTTGGATGTGACATATAGTCTTGGGCATTCCTTATTAAAAATAATAAAGTAAATGCGAGTGATGAAATCATCACAGATGAGTTCATAAGACTTCTTGTTCCTATTCTCCCAAAGTATGCTGAAGTAGACGTGAACCGAGATCTCTGCAACATGCCAGCTTAGATTCATGTCATCGAATATATTCCTTGCACACATGACATCAAGAAGGTATGATTCCATGTAGAAAGTGGGTGTATCCCCTTCCTTCGACGTCTAAGCCTGTTGTACACATATGCTCAATTGTTTAGAAATTATTTCTCCCTAGTTGAAGCTACTCTCAGAGATCACCATTGTGTTGCCTCCAAAAATTTGGAGCAATCCTTCTCTGCATATAGTTGGAAAAAGAGAGCCATCAAATAGATGTATGGCTCCCTCAAGTTAATTGTGCCATACCAACCATTTCTCCATTTGGTAAACTTCTTGTCATCCCTTTACCATGAGGCCATCACTTGACTGGTGTCATGGCATTCGTAGAACTTCACCATGAAGTCTGTGTTTAGTCGCTCCTTTGGGTATCTGAGTTTGTAATATTTATGAACTTCCACTGGGAGAAAAACTATGACAGACCCACCATTATCATCATTTATTAAAAAATTATGTGTGTTTGTATGGTCGATTAGCCACTTCAATACCTCTATGCAAGGGAAAACCGGGGTTCTACTGGCCACCATGTGTAAATACGACTATCATCTGTTCAGGAACACCTGGTCATCGAGCACCCTTACGTCTGGGTCATTGTGGGGGATACACTCTGGGTATTATTCTTGGATAGCTCTGTTGAAGAGATCCCCCCACTGTGGGAGTGAAACTTTGGATCCGGTGCTCGCTTCTGTATCATTGAAGGCCAGAGGCTAGACAAAATCTTTCTTTGTTGATGTTTTAATGACAGGCTCCGCTCTGGGAGCGTACTTCAACTGCCTTGTGGTCCCCAAATAAGAACCTTTTCCTGTTTCATCTTCTTTCAGATTGGGTGCTCTCGGAGAGCATCTGGTGGTTGGATTTATCGACGACATCTTACCTGCAACTATAACATAGTTTAGAGACTGTGAAACAAAATTGGATGCGTATATGAATTACGATGAACGAATTGTCAAACTTGAACACATACCTGTGCGGATATTTTAACCTAGTTTGATAACCTGAAGATTAACACAGTCTCGAGACACTTGCTTTGCTTTCTCGGATGCTCTTGAATTCAAACTTGTGCACATAATGAATTTGCATTACAAAAGTTCTAGATATTTTAAATAGGGATGAAATTACCTTGTCTCATCAACCAGTCAATTCATGTTATGAGTGTTATTTCATTAACTTTGTCGCCAGATCTTCAAAGATGTTTTAAATTAAATTCATCACGAGTTGACGATGCAGGCATAGTTTGTAACACTGCTTATCGATGGTTTCAAATTGTTGTTGTTCTATCAATGCACAAGGTAGAAACAAATGCGGGATGAAGCATGATCCAAATTTTATTTGAAGAACATAATGAATACAAATTATTAATAGATGCTTAATATAGAATAATGGAGATACAGTAAAACTGGTTTTCTATTCAATAAGGAAATAAGTTGAAATTGTAAAATGCAACGAAAAACAAGATTGCTAGAATGGTGGCATCTTATCTATGAGAAGAGATGTGACAGACGCTCTCATTCGCAAGAAGATCATTACAATGAGGCTATCAAGGCCTTTTTACAATAAACAAGAATGTCAAAAACCGTAGACATCCAAAAACCTAACCCTAGGAGATGAAGCGCCAAAAGTCATGTAGGCCCCATTTGGGTAAGTTAATCAGTCAACTTCCCAGATGGTCGTTTCCTCTCAATAAATTGGGTGGATTTGTCAACTTTTGGTGGAGCAGGAGACAAGTCGGTCGAGGTGTTCACCAGGGGTAGTGCAACATCCATGGGGCCCAATGGTTGGAATCCAAACCCCACCTGAAAGGGGTTGTGGCCAGTTGAGCTATGCAGGGCTCGGTTATAGATATGCTAGACATAGTGAAGACTCTCATCCCATGTGAGGGGGTTCTTGGAATTGTACATGCACAGGATATGTACGCTCATCCGATTGATGACCTTAGTTTGGCCATCTGTCTGGGGGTGGAAGGTAGTGGATTTGGTGAGCTTGGTATCCAATAGTGACTAGAGGCTCAACCAGAATGTGCTAAGGAACCGATTGTCTCGATCTGAGACAATGGTTTGTGGGATCCCAAAGTGTACCCAGACGCGTTCAAAGAAGAGATAGGTAGTGGCCTCTGCAGTGATCTTTTTGCAGGCAGACATAATCACCATCTTAAAAAAGCGATCAACAACCAGAAAAACATAGTCATTGCCCCTCTTAGTGGATGGAAGGTCTGACATGTAGTCCATGGAGATGGATTCCCACAGCTTGTAAGGAGTAGGAAGAGGGGTGTACAGGCCCTGTTTCTTAGTGGTTAGTTTGGAAATAGCATAGGTGGTGCAAGAACAGATATGTTTGCTGACATCCTGTCGAATTTTCGGCCAGTAGAAATGTTTTTGGAGCACTACGATTGTATTTTCAACGCCAAAGTGTCATGCCACCTTACTATAGTGAGCTTCCCAAATACACTTCGTGTGCTCGCTTGATGGAACGTAGAGATGGCCCAGACGACAAAAAAACCTATCCTGAATATGGAAATTAGCAACCACTGAGTTTTCTCCCAACATTTGGTAGATGGTGGAGAAGTCAGCGTATGTCTCATAGAGGTAGGGCCATCCAAAGGTCTCATGGCCACAAGAGTCTAGCACCATGGTGAGTGCCACGAATGGAGGTTAGCTGAGGCAATCTGTAACTCGGTTGGTACTTCCTATTTTATACTTGATGTTGAGGTGGAACTGTTGTAAGTATGTGGACCACTTATGATGGTAGTCATTCTGCAATTTGCATTGGATTTTCATGAACTGTAATGGCTTATGATCAGTGTGGATGACTGTCTCCTTCCCAGAATGTAATGTCTCCATTGGTGGAAAGATTGCACAATGGAGTACATTTCTTTGTCATAAGTAGGGTACTTAAAGACAACACCTAATAGTGTCTCACTATGATACGCCACGAGATGGCCGTGTTGAGTGAGAATGATGCCCAAAGCATAGTCTGAAGCCTCTGTCTCGATCTCAATGGGATGCTGCAGGTCTGGTAATGAAAGTACCAGGGATGAGCACAAATGCTACTTCAAGTCATCGAAGGCTTGTTGTTGGGACAAGCCCCACATTACTTGGATGAGGGTGCATGCAATATGAGAGAATCCCAACATGAGTTTGCGATCGAAATTGGCAAGGCCCAATATGCTCCGAAGCTCAGAGAGTATGGTTGGGGATGGCCAGTCATGAATGACCTGGATCTTGGTTGGATCCACATGCACACCATGTTGATCAATGATGTAGCCTAAGTAATCGACCCTGTCCATGCCGAAGGAGCATTTTTCCAAGTTTGCATATAGTTTGTGCTGTCGTAGGGTGTGCAAAACCTGTTGAATATGCTCCAAGTTTTCCGCCCAAGTCTTGCTGTAGATGAGGATGTCATCAAGATACACCACTACAAAATTACTGGTGAAAGGTCACAGGATATCATCCATCATCCTCATAAATATTGTTGAAGCATTTTTCAAAACAAAGGGCATGACCAACCATTCGAAAAGACCTTCTTTTGACTTTAAGGTGGCCTTCCATACATCTATATGTTCTATTGGGACCTCGTGGTAGCCTGATTTTAGATTAATCTTACTGAAGTATTTGGCCCCCGTCAGTTGATCAAGGAGGTCGTTGATTCGGGGAATTGGGTACTGGTTTCAAACTGTGATTTTATTCAGGGCCCCATAATAAATGCAGAGTCGCCAGGTCCCATCTTTCTTCTACACCAGTACAAATGGGCTCCCACAAGGCAATGAGCTGGGACAGATGTCCCCCTTGTGGAGAAGTTATTGGATCTTCCTCTTAATCTCCTCATTTTCTAATAGAGAGTGGCAGTAGACTGACCCATTGGGTAGCGGTGCGCTTGGGGTCAGATCGATGGGATGCTTGACCTGATAGTGCAGAGGTACCTTAGTAGGAGAGGAGAAGACATTTGGGTATTATTCCATGACCTTATCCACTTTCTTCTATTTTGTGGAGAGATCGGCTGCAGAGGCCCTAGATGTGGTTGTGATCTTTCTCTTACTCTGAGAGAGAATCACGAAGAAGACAAATTTCCTGGTCTAAGAGATGACCTTCCTGCATTGCTTGGAAGAGGTCAAGGAAATAACACTAAGAGGGACTACCTCGGGTATCCTGTACAATTTATTATTCAAAGTAATAATAACACTATGGGGTCTAAAATCATATACACCATGATGTTTCGATAAATAAGGTTGTCCCAAAGGAACATTACAAAATTCGAGAGGAGCGACATCACACAATACCTCATATTTGAAGGGCTTGATGTCGTACGACAATCGATGCTATTGGCTGATGCGTAGATTGATTCCTTTGCAGAGCCATACAATGGTGGGGGGATATGGGTGCGAAGTTGTTAGAAGGGCCAGCCACTTGAAAACCTCTGCTGAGATGAGGTTCTTCTGGCTACCTCTATAAAGGATGAAGTGCAGTGGGGTGAATTTTACCCACATCTACAAATGGAAAAAGGCGCTCGCCTTCTTCTGGCTTGTCTGGTTCATTAGGCTGGAGCTTGGTGGTAGCAACAGTGCCAATGGGATCCACGTCAATGATCCATCTTCCCCTTTCTAGTTCTGACTCGGATTCAAAACCTGCATCTGATTCATAGGCTTTCACTTCGGCCAACAACAAATCCTTTGAGCGGCAATCGACAATGTTATGCCAAAGTCTCTTATGAAAGTCGCACCACTTCCCGGTATCCTTCTTTGTCTTTCTAGTGTCCTTATTTTCTTGCAGATTGGACTAGTTGTCCTGATACTATCCATCTTTGCTCTATCCTTTTTTCTGTAGGTAGGGGCCGCCCCTTCCTGGTTTTTGCTCCGAGGGGTTCCCAGGCCCAAATTGTCACATCTTTTGTTTGAGCTTCTGCTTGATTTTGACGACATATCGATAGGTCATGCCCAAGGATGAGATGTACAAAAATTCCATTTTATATTGGATGTATCTATGCAGAGAACCATGGTACTTGAGCACCAGATGTCTCTTTGATTCTTTGATACCCAACTTGGTGCATAGGGTATGGAAGATATTTGTGAAATCTGGCACTGCTTGGTCTCTTTCTTGCTGGTGTGTGCTCCATGTGGTATATAAGTCATCATAACTTCCGACATGGTAGTATTGTACCTTAATAGAATCCTTGAAGGATTCCCAGGTGGTCACGACTTTAAATAATGAGGTTTCCTTAGTTTCCTTTTGCTCACAAAAATTTCCCCACCAATCTTTGACATGGGGAATGACTTTGAGGAGTGAAAAAGTAATTGTTATGGACAGAAAAATAACCTTCTAGTAGATTCAACAAGTTGTCTACAACATATGTGTCTATCTGAAATTCAAATATAGGAATATCAAAGTTGATTTGTACCTTGAAGGGGGTGGTGCCTCCACTCCAGGAAGATGTGTTCCCTGTTGGTAGCCACAAAAGGACTTGTGCAAAACTATCCATCATCTCCTACCTCTGTTGCGTGAGGGATTCCTCAAGATTTTTTTTGAAAGGATCTCCTATCCCCTCATATTTATTTTCTCCTACCATGAGAGGTCATTTGGGCGTGTGAGAGATTTTGTCCTCAAGAGAAACAAGCTCGAGACCCAATTTCTTCTACCTTGACATCGTTGGGGACATGGATTAAGACGACAGGGAGAAGATGGCTCTGATACCACTGATCTAGATTTTATGAGCATAAACAAATGAATAAAAATTAATAAAAGATACTTAATACATAATAACAGGGATAAAATAAAACTAGTTTTCTATTCAATAAGGAAATAAGATGAAACTGTAATATGCAACGGAAAACAAGCTTGCTGGAATGGTCGCAACTTATCTCTGAGAAGAGATGTGACGACTGCACTCATTTGCAAGAAGATCATTAAATGAGGCTCTAAAGGCATTTTTACAATAAACAGGAATGTCAAAAACCCTAGACATCCAAAAACCTAACCCTAGGAGATGAAGCGCCAAAAGTCATGTGGGCCCTGTTTGGGTAAGTTAGTTGGTCAACATCCCGGGTGGCAATTTTCTCTCAATAAACCAAGTGGCTTTGTCAGCTTCTGGTGGAGCAGGAGAGGAGTCGGTTGAGGTGTTCACTAAGGGTAGTGAAACATCCATGGGGCCCAATGGTTGGAATCCCAACCCCACCTGAAAGGGGTTGTGGCCATTTGAGCTATGCAGGGCTCAGTTGTAGATATGATGGACATAGGGAAGACTCTCATCCCATGTGCGGGGGTTCTTGGAATTGTACATGCACAGGATATGTACGATGATCCAATTGATGACCTAAGTTTGGCCATATGTCTGGGGGTGGAAGGCAGTGGATTTAGTGAGCTTGGTATCTAGCAATGACCAGAGGATCGACCAGAATGTGCTGAGGAACTGACTGTCTTGATTTAAGACAATAGTTTGTGGGATCCCAAAGTCTACCTAGACATGTTCAAAGAAGAGCTTGGAAGTGGCCTCTGCAGTGATGTTCTTCTTGCAGGTGGCCATAATCACCATTTTAGAAAAGTGACCAACAACCAAAAAAACACAGTCATTTCCCCTCCTGGTGGATGGGAGGCTTGACATGTAGTCCATGGAGATGGATTCCCATGGCTTGTCAGGAGTAGAAGGAGGGGTGTACAGTCCCTCTTTCTTAGTGGTCGATTTGGGAATAGCGCAGGTGGTACAGGACCTGATATACTTGGCGACATCCTGCCGAAGTTTTGACCATTAGAAATGTTTTTGCAGCACTAACACTGTCTTTTCGACACTAAAGTGTCCTACCACCCGACTATAGTGAGATTCCTATATCAGCTTCATGCGCTCACTTGATGGAACGTAGAGATGGCTTAGATGACACAACAACCTCTCCTAAAGATGGAAATTAGAGACCATTGAATTTTCTCCTAACATTTTGTAGATGGCGGAGAAGTCAAGGTCTATCTCATAGAGGTGGGGCCATCTAGAGGTCTCATGGCCACAAGAGTCTATCACCATGGTGAGTGCTACCACTGGAGGTCGGCTGAGGAAATGAGTAACTCGATTGGTGCTTCTTGTTTTATAGTTGATGTTGAGGTGGAACTATTGTAAGTATGTGGACCACTTCTGATGGTGGTCAGACTCCAATTTTTTCTTGGGTCTGCATGAACTGTAGTGGCTTGTGATCAATGTGGATGAACTGTAGAGGTCGTTTAGGCATGCGAGATATTTTTTCCTCAAGAGAAACAAGCTCGAGACCCAATTATTTGTACATTGGCCTCATTGGGGACATTCATTAAGATGACAAGGAGCAGACCGCTCTGATAACACTGATCTAGATTTTATGAGCAGAATGAAATGAATACAGATTATTAAAATATGCTTAACATAGAATAACAAAGATACAGTAAAACTAGTTTTCTATTCAATAAGGAAATAAGTTGAAACAGTAAAATGCAGCGGAAAACAAGCTTGCTGGAATGGTGGAAACTTATCTCTGAGAAGAGATGTGATGACTGTACTCATTCACAAGAAGATCATTACAATGAGGCTCTGAAGGCCTTTTTACAATAAACAAGAATTTCAAAAACCATAGATGTCCAAAAACCTAACCTTAGGAGATGAAGCACCAAAAGTCATGTGGGCCCCATTTGGGTAAGTTAGTCAGTCAACTTCTCGGGTGGCAATTTTCTCTCAATAAACTGGGTGGCTTTGTCAACTTTTGGTGGAGCAGGAGATGAGTCAGTTGAGGTGTTCACTAGGGGTAGTGCAACATCCATAGGGCCCAATGGCTGGAATCCGAACCCCACCTGAAAGGGGTTGTGGCCATTTGAGCTATGCAGGGCTTAGTTGTAGATATGATGTACATAGGGAAGACTCTCATCCCATGTGTGGGGATTCTTGGAATTGTACATGCACAGGATATGTACGATCATTTGATTGACGACCTAATTTTGGCCATCTATCGGGGGGTGGAAGGCAATGGATTTCGTGAGCTTGGTATCCAGCAGTGACCAGAGGCTCAACCAGAATGTGATCAGGAACCCACTATCCCACTTTAAGACAATAGTTTTTGGGATCCCAAAGTGTACCCAGACACATTTAAAGAATACCTTGGTAGTGGCCTCTGTAGTGATGTTCTTCTTCCATGCAGCCATAATCACCATCTTAGAAAAGTGATCAACAACAAAAAAACCACAGTCATTTCCCCTCCTGGTGGATGGGAGGCTTGAAATGTAGTCCATGGAGATGGATTTCCACAACTTGTCAGGAGTATAAAAAGGGGTGTACATGCCCTCTTTCTTAGTGTTCAGTTTGGCAATAGAGCATGTGGTACAGGACCTGATATACTTGCCGACATCCTGCCGAAGTTTTGACCATTAGAAATGTTTTTGCAGCACTGCCACTGTCTTTTCGATGGCAAAGTGTCCTGCCACCCAACCGTAGTGAGCTTCCTAGATTAGCTTCGTGCACTCACTTGATGGAATGCAGAGATGGCTTAGACAACACAACAACCCATCCTGAAGATGGAAATTAGAGACCACTGAGTTTTCTCCCAACATTTTGTAGATTGCGGAGAAGTCAGGGTCTGTCTCATAGGGGTGGGGCCATCTAGAGGTCTCATGGCCATAAGAGTCTATCACCATGGTGAGTGCCGCAACTGGAGGTCGGCTGAGGCAATCGGTAACTTGGTTGGTACTTCTTGTTTTATACTTGATGTTGAGGTGGAACTGTTGTAAGTATGTGGACCACTTCTGATGGCGGTCATTCTCTAATTTTCTTTGGGTCTACATGAACCATAGTGGCTTGTGATCAATGTGGATGACTGTCTCCCTCCCCAGAAAGTAATGTCTCCACTGGCTGGAGTCTTACACAATGGAGTACATTTCTTTGTCGTAAGTAGGGTACTTATGGACAACATATGATAGTGTCTCACTATGATATGCCATGGGGTGGCCGTGTTGAGTGACAACAATGCCCACAACATAGTTTGAAGCATCTGTATCAATATCAAAGGGATGTTGTAGGTTTGGTAATGACTGTACCAGGGATGAGCACAAACACTGCTTCAAGTCATCAAAGGCTTGTTGTTGGGAAAAGAACCACACAATTTTTTCCTTACTTCCACCACTGGTTACTTGTTTGAGTGCCCATGCGATATGAGAGAATCTCAACATGAACCTATGATTGAAATTGTTGAGGCCCAAGAAGCTCCGAAGCTCGAAGAGTGTGGTTGGGGTTGGCTAGTCACGAATGACCTAGATCTTGGATGGATCTACATGCACACCATGTCAGCAGGGCACCTTTTACCCACCACACCACTATCAATGATGAAGTGCAGTGGGGTGCATTTTACCCACATCTACAAATGGAAAAGGCACTCACCTTCTTTTGGATTATCTAGTTCATTAGGTTGGGGCTTGGTGGTAGTAACGGGGCCACTAGGATCCACAATAATGATCCATATTCCCCTTTCTAGTTCTGACTCAGAGTTATAACTCGAATCTGATTTAGAGGCTTTCACTTCAGCCACTAGTGACTACCTTGAGTGACAATTAGCAATGTTATGCAAAGGGCTCTTATGGAAGTCGCACCACTTCTCTGTATCCTTCTTTGTCTTTCTAGTGTCCTTATTTTCTTGCGTCTTGAACTTGTTGTTCTGATACTGTCCATATTTTCTTTGTTCTTTGTTCTATAGGTTGGGTCCACCTTTTACTGGTTTTGCTGCGAGGGGTTCCCAGGCCCAAATTGTTGTGTCTTT
Organism: Picea mariana; assembly: GCA_032191745.1. Classification (NCBI taxonomy): domain Eukaryota; kingdom Viridiplantae; phylum Streptophyta; class Pinopsida; order Pinales; family Pinaceae; genus Picea; species Picea mariana. The sequence continues at coordinate 67,229 of JASDQU010241455.1, forward strand.
TGTTCAAGCTTTTGCTCAATTTTGACGTCATATCGATAGGCCATGCCCAAGGACGATATGTCCAGAAATTCAATTTTGTTCTTGATGCATCTATGCAGAGAACCACGATACTTAAGCACTAGATGTCACTCCGAGTCTTTGATACCCACCTTGGTGCGTAGGGTATGGAATACATTTGTGAAATCTGGCACTGCTTGGTCTCCTTCTTTCCGTAGTGTGGTCCATTTAGTATACAAGTTGTCATAACTTTCGACATTTTAGTATTTTTCCTTAATAGCATCCTTGAAGGATTCCTAGGTGGCCATGACTGTAAATAATGAGGGTTTCTCTATTTCCTTTTTCTCACAGAAAGTTTCCCACCAATCTTTGACATCAGGAACGACTTTGAGGAGCGCAAAAGTAATTTTTTCTCTATTTCAAAAGTTATGGACATAAAAATACCCTTCTAGTAGATTCAACCAGTTGTCTACAACATCTGCATCTATCTGACCTTCAAATATAGGAATATCGAAGTTGATTTGTATCTTGAAGGAGGTGGTGCCTCCGCTCGAGGAAGATGTGTCACCTGTTGGTAGCCGCCAAAGGATTTGCGTGAAACTATCCATCACCGCATTCCTCTCTTGCGTGAGGGCTTCCTCAAGCAACATTTTCAAAGGATATCCTGTCTTATCATCTTTCTTTTCTCCCGCCATGAGAGGTCATTTGGGCATGCGAGAACTTTTGTCCTCAAGAGAAACAAGCTCGATACCCAATTCTTTGTACCCTGACCTCGTTGGGGACATGCATTAAGACGAGAAGGAGAAGAACGATATGATAACACTAATCCAGATTTTATGAGCACAATGAAATGAATACAGATTATTAAAAGATGCTTAACACAGAATAACAGAGATACAATAAAACTGGTTTTCTATTCAATAAGGAAATAAGCTGAAACCGTAAAATGCATCAGAAAACAAGCTTGTTGGAATCGTGGCAACTTATCTCTGAAAAGAGTTGTGATTGCTATGCTCATTCACAAGAAAATAATTACAATGAGGCTCTTAAGGCCTCTTTACAATAAACATGAATGTCAAAAACCCTAGACATCTATGTAGTTTCCTCTCAATAAACTCATCCTTCTTCTACACCAGTATGATTGGGCTCCCACAAGGCGATGAGCTGGGAGGGATGTGCCCCTTGTGGAGAAGTTCTTAGATATTCCTCTTATTCTCCTTGTTTTCTAATAGAGAGTGGTGGTAGACCAACCCATTGGGTAGTGGTGCACCTGGGGTCAGATCGATGGGATGCTTGACCTGATAGTGCAGAAGTACCCGGGTAGGAGAGGAGAAGACATCTGAGTATTCTTCCATGATCTTATCAATTCTCTTCTATTGTGTGGAGAGATTGGTCATAGAGGCCTTGGATGTGGCTACAATAGTTTTCTTACTCTGAGAGAGAATCACGAAGAAGACAAATTTCCTGGTCTAATAGATGACCTTCATGCATTGCTTGGAAGAGGTCAAGGAAATAACACTATGAGGGACTGCCTCGGGTATCCTATACAATTTCTTATTCAAAGTAATAATAACACTAAGAGGCCTAGACTCATATACACCATGAAGTTTCCATAAATAAGTTTGGCCCAAAAGAACTTTACAAACTTCAAGAGGAGCAACATCAAAACATTCCTCATCTTTGAAGTGCTTGATGCCGTAAGACTGTTGACATTGTTGTCTGACGCAGAGATCACTTCCTTGGTAGAGCCATTGAATTGTGTAGGGTTGTGGGTGGGGCATTGTCGGTAGGTCTAGACTCTTGATGACCTCTACTGAGATAATGTTCTTCTGGCTACCACTATCAATGATGAAGTGCAGTGGGGTGCCTTTTACCAACATCTGCAAATGGAAAAGGCACTCGCCTTATTCTGGCTCATCTGGATCATTAGGCTGGAGCTTGGTGGTAGAGACTGTGCCACTGGAATCTACGTCAATGATCCATCTTCCCCTTTTTGGTTCTGACTGAGAGTTAGAACCCGCATCTTCTTCAGAGGCTTTCACTTCAGCCACCAACGACTGCTTTGAGCAGAAACCAGCAGTGTTATGCCAAGGGCTCTTATGGAAGTCACACCACTTCCCGGTATCCTTCTTTGTCTTTCTAGTGTCCCTCTTTTCTTGTTGCTTGGACTAGTTGTCCTGATACTGTCCATATTTGATTTTTCCTTTTTTCTATAGGTTGGGGTCGCCCTTTCCTAGTTTTTGCTGCAAGGGGTTCCCAGGCCCAAATTGTCGCATCTTTTGGTCGAGCTTCTACTCGATTTTGACGACATATCGATAGGCCATGCCCAAGGATGATATGTATAGAAATTTCATTTCATTATGGATGTATCTATGTAGAGCACCATGGTACTTGAGCACTAGATGTCGCTCTAAGTATTTGATACCCAATTTGGTGGGGAGGGAATGGAATATATTTGTGAAATCTGGCACTACTTGGTCTCTTTCTTGCCATAGTGTGGTCCATTTGGTATACAAGTTGTCATAACTTTCGACATGGTAGTATTGTTCCTTAATAGCAACCCTAAAGGATTCCTAGGTGGCTATGACTGTAAATAATGAGGGTTCCAATGTTTCCTTTTGCTCACAGAAAGTTTCCCACCAATCTTTGACATGGGGAATGACTTTGAGGAGCGCAAAAGTATTTTTTTCTCTATTTGAAAAGTTATGGAAAAAAAATACCCTTCTAGTAGATTCAACCAGTTTTCTACAACATGTGAATCTATGTGACCTTCAAGTATAGGAATATCGAAGTTGATTTATACCTTGAAGGGGGCAGTGCCTCCACTCGAGGAAGATGTGTCGCATGTTGGTAGCCACCAAAGGATTTGTGCGAAACTATCCATCATCTCATTCCTCTCTTGCGTGAGGTCTTCCTCAAGCAACATTTTGAAAGGATCTCCTATCCCATCATCTTTCTTTTCTCCTTCCATGAGAGGTCATTTGGGTGTGCGAGATATTTTTTCCTCAAGAGAAACAAGCTCGAGACCCAATTATTTGTACATTGACCTTGTTGGGGACATTCCTTAAGACGACAAGGAGAAGAATGCTCTGATAACATTGATACAGATTTTATGAGCAGAATGAAATGAATACTGATTATTAAAATGTGCTTAACACAGAATAACCGAGATACAGTAAAATTGGTATTCTATTCAATAAGGAAATAAGTTGAAACTGTAAAATGCAGCGGAAAACAAGCTTGCTGGAATGGTGGAAACTTATCTCTGAGAAGAGATGTGATGACTGCACTCCTTCACAAGAAGATCATTACAATAAGGCTCTATAGGCCTTTTTACAATAAACAGGAATTTCAAAAACCCTAGAAATCCAAAAACCTAACCCTAGGAGATTAGGTGCCAAAAGTCATGTGGGCCCCGTTTGGGTAAGTTAGTCGGTCAACTTCTTGGGTGGCAATTTTCTCTCAATAAATTGGGTGGCTTTGTCAACTTCTGGTGGAGCAGGATATGAATCGGTTGAGGTGTTCACCAGGGTTAGTGCAACATCCATGGGGCCCAATGGTTGGAATCCCAACCCCACCTAAAAGGGGTTGTGGCCATTTGAGCTATGCAGGGCTCAATTGTAGATATCATAGACATAGGGAAGACTCTCATCCCATATGCAGGGGTGCATGGAATTGTACATGCACAGGATATGTACGATGATCAAATTGATGACCTAAGTTTGGCCATCTGTCTGGGGGTGGAAGGCAGTGGATTTGGTGAGCTTGGTATCCAGTAGTAACCAGAGGCTCGACCAGAATGTGTTGAGGAACTGTCTGTCCCAATTTAAGACAATAGTTTGTGGGATCCCAAAGTGTACCCAGACACGTTCAAAGAAGATCTTGGCAGTGGCCTCCGCACTGATGTTCTTTTTGCAGGTAGCCAGAATCGCCATCTTAGAAAAGTGATCAACAACCAAAAAAACACAGTCATTTCCCCTCCTGGTGGACGGGAGGCCTCACATGTAGTCCATGGAGATGGATTCCCATGGCTTGTTAGGAGTATAAAGAGGGGTATACATGCCCTCCTTCTTAGTGGTGGGTTTGGATATAACAAAGGTGGTACAAGACCTAATATAATTGCCGACATCCTGCCAAATATTTGACCATTAGAAATGTTTTACAACACTGCCACTGTCTTTTTGATGCCAAAGTGTCCTCCCACCCGAATGTAGTGAGCTTCCCAGGTCAGCTTCGTTTCCTCTCTTGATGGAATGAAGAGATGGCTTAGACGACACAACAACCCATCCTGAAGATGGAAATTAGAGACCACTGAGTTTGCTTCCAACATTTTGTAGATGGCGAAGAAGTCAGGGTTTGTCTCATAGAGGTGGGGCCATATAGAGGTCTCATGGCCATAAGAGTCTATCACCATGGTGAGTGCCGCAACTGGAGGTTGGCTAAGGCAATCAATAACTCGGTTGGTACTTCTTGTTTTATACTTGATGTTGAGGTGGAACTGTTGTAAGTGTGTGGACCACTTCCGATGGCGGTCATTCTCCAATTTTCCTTGGGTCTGCATGAACTGTAGTGGCTTGTGATCAATGTGGATGACTGTCTCCCTCCCCAGAAAGTAATGTCTCCACTGGCAGCAGGCTTGCACAATGGGGTACATTTCTTTGTCATAAGTAGGGTACTTATGGAAAACATATGATAGTGTCTAACTATGATATGCCATGGGGTGGCAGTGTTGAGTAAGAACGACATGAACGACATAGTTTGAAGCATCTGTCTCAATATCAAAGGGATGTTGCAGGTTCGGTAATGAAAGCACCGGGGATGAGCACAAATGCTGCTTCAAGTCATCGAAGGCTTGTTGTTGGGACAATACCCACACAAATTTTTCCTTACTTCCACCACTGGTTACTTGTCTGAGTACCCATGTGATATGAGAGAATCCCAACATGAACCTACGATTGAAATTGGTGAGGCCCAAGAAGCTCCGAAGCTCGAAGAGTGTGGTTGGGTTTGGTCAGTCACAAATGACCTAGATCTTGGCTGGGTCCACATGCACACCATGTCAGTGGGTTGCCTTTTACCCACCACATGACTATCAATGATGAAGTTCAACGGGGTGCATTTTACCCACATCTACAAATGGAAAAGGCGCTCACCTTCTTCTGGATCATCTGGTTCATTAGGTTGGGGCTTGGTGGTAGCAATGGGGCCACTAGGATCCCTGTTAATGATCCATCTTCCCCTTTCTAGTTCTGACTCAAAGTTATAACTTGCATCTGATTTAGAGGCTTTCACTTCAGCCACCAACGACTACTTTGAGTGACAATCAACAGTGTTATGCAAAGGGCTCTTATGGAAGTTGCACTACTTCCTGGTATCCGTTTTTGTCTATCTAGTGTCCTTATTTTCTTGCAGCTTGGACTGGTTTTTCTGGTACTGTCCATCTTTTCTTTGTCCTTTGTTCTGTAGGTTGGGTACACCCTTTCCTGGTTTTTGCTGTGAGGGGTTCCCAGGCCCAAATTGTTGCGTCTTTTGTTCGAGCTTCTACTCAATTTTGATGACATATCGATAGGCCACGCCAAAGGACGATATGTCCAGAAATTACATTTCATTCTCGATGTATCTATGTAGAGCACAATGGTACTTGAGCACTAGATGTCACTCTGAGATTTTGTTACCCACCTTGGTGTGCAGGGTATGGAAGATATTTGTGAAATCTGGCACTGCTTAGTCTCTTTCTTTCCACAGTGTGGTCCATTTGGTATACAAGTCGTCATAAATTATGACATTGTAGTATTTTCCCTTAATAGCATCCTTGAAGGATTCCCATGTGGCCACGACTGTAAATAATGAGGGTTCCTTTGTTTCCTTTTTCTCACAAAAAGTTTCCCACCAATCTTTGACATGGGGAATGACTTTGAGGAGCACAAAAGTAATTTTTTCTCTATTTCAAAAGTTATGGACATAAAAATACCCTTCTAGTAGATTCAACCAGTTGTCTACAACATCTGTGTCTATCTGACCTTCAAATATAGGAATATCAAAGTTGATTTGTACCTTGAAGGAGGCGGCACCTCCGCTCGAGGAAGATGTGTTGCTTGTTGGTAGCCATCGAAGGATTTGTGCAAAACTATCCGTCACTGCATTCCTCTCTTGCGTGAGGGATTCCTCAAGAAACATTTTGAAAGGATCTTCTGTCCCATCATCTTTCTTTTCCCCCACCATGAGAGGTCATTTGGGCATGCGAGAACTTTTGTCCTCAAGAGAAACAAGCTCGATACCCAATTATTTGCACCCTGACCTCGTTGGGGACATGCATGAAGACGAGAAGGAGAAGACCGATATAATAACACTGATCCATATTTTATGAGCATAAGAAAATGAATACAGATTATTAAAAGATGCTTAACACAGAATAACAGAGATACAATAAAACTGGTTTTCTATTCAATAAGGAAATAAGCTGAAACTGTAAAATGCATCAGAAAACAAGCTTGCTGGAATGGTGTTGAATTATCTATGAAAAGAGTTGTGATGGCTATGCTCATTCACAATAATATCATTACAATGAGGCTTTGAAGGCCTCTTTACAATAAACAGGAATGTCAAAAACCCTAGACATCTATGTAGTTTCCTCTCAATAAACCCATCCTTCTTCTACACCAGTACGATTGGGCTCCCACAAGGTGATGAGTTGGGACGGATGTGCCCCTTATAGAGAAGTTCTTAGACATTCCTCTTATTCTCCTTGTTTTCTAACAGAGAGTGGCAGTAGACCAACCCATTGGGTAGTGGTGTGCATGGGGTCAGATCAATGGGATACTTGACCTGACAGTGCAGAAGTACCCCGGTAGGAGAGGAGAAGACATCTGAGTATTCTTCCATGAACTTATCCACTTTCTTCTGTTGTTTGGAGAGATTGGCCACGAAGACCCTGGATGTGGCTACGATATTTTTCTTACTCTAAGAGAGAATCATGAAGAATACAAATTTCCTGGTCTAATAGATGACCTTCTTGCATTGCTTGGAAGAGGTCAAGGAAATAGCACTATGAGGGACTGCCTCGGGTATCCTATACAATTTCTTATTCAAAGTAATAATAACACTACGAGGCCTAGACTCACATACACCATGAAGTCTCCATAAATAAGGTTGGCTGAAAAGAACATTACAAACTTCGAGAGGAGAAACATCACACAATACCTGACGCAGAGATCTCTTCCTTGGCGGAGGCATTGAATTGTGTAGGGCTACGGGTGGGGCGTTGTCAGTAGGGCCAGAATCTTGATGACCTCTACTAAGATGAGGTTCTTCTGGCTACTGCTATCAATAATGAAGTGCATTGGGGTGCCTTTTACCGACATCTACAAATGGAAAAATCACTCGCCTTATTCTGTTTGGTCTGGTTCATTAGGCTGGACCTTGGTGGTAGCGATGGTGCCACTGGAATCTATGTCAATGATCCATCTTCCCCTTTTTGGTTCTGTCTCAGAGTCAGAACCCGCATCTGATTTAGAGGCTTTCACTTTGGCCACCAGTGATTGCTTTGAGCAGAAATCAACAGTGCTATGCCAAGGGCTCTTATGGAAGTCACACCACTTCCTGGTATCCTTCTTTGTCTTTCTAGTGTCCCTCTTTGCTTGTGGCTTGGACTGGTTGTCTTGATACTGTCCATATTTGATCTGTCCTTTGTTATGTAGGTTGGGGTCACCCTTTCCTAGATTTTGCTGCAAGGGGTTCCCAGGCCCAAATTGTCGCATCTTTTGTTCGAGCTTCTGCTCGATTTTGACGGCATATCGATAGGCAGTGCCCAAGGATGAGATGTATAGAAATTTCATTTCATTCTGGATGTATCTATGTAGATCACTGTGGTTCTTGAGCACCATATGTCGCTCTAAGTCTTTGATACCCAACTTGGTGGGGAGGAAATGGAATATATTTGTGAAATCTGACACTACTTGGTCTCTTTCTTGCTGCAGTGTGGTCCATTTGGTATACAAGTCGTCATAACTTCCGACATGGTAGTATTTTTCCTTAATAACATCCCTGAAGGATTCCTAGGTGGTCACGACTGTAAATAATGAGGGTTCCAATGTTCCCGTTTTCTCATAGAAAGTTTCCCACCAATATTTGACATGGGGAATGACTTTGAGGAGTGCAAAAGTATTTTTTTCTCTATTTTAAAAGTTATGGACAAAAAAAACCCTTCTAGTAGATTCAACTAGTTGTCTACAACATCTGCATCTATCTGACCTTCCAGTATAGGAATATCGAAGTTGATTTGTACCTTGAAGGGGGTGGTGCCTACGCTCAAGGAAGATGTGTCTCATGTTGGTAGCCACCAAAGGATTTGCGCGAAACTATCCATCTCATTCCTCTCTTGCATGAGATCTTCCTCAAGCAACATTTTGAAAGGATCTCCTATCCTGTCATCTTTCTTTTCTCCTACCATGAGAGGTCATTTGGGCATGTGAGAGATTTTTTCCTCAAGAGAAACAAGCTCGAGACCCAATTATTTGTACATTGACCTTGTTGGTGACATTCATTAAGACGACAAGGAGCAGACTGCTCTGATAACACTGATCCAGATTTTATGAGTAGAATGAAATGGATATAGAATATTAAAATATGCTTAACACAAAATAACAAAGATACAGTAAAACTGGTTTTCTATTCAATAAGGAAATAAGTTGAAACTGTAAAATGCAGCGGAAAACAAGATTGTTGGAATAGTGGAAACTTATCTTTGAGAAAATATGTGATGACTGCGCTCATTCACAAGAAGATAATTACAATGAGGCTTTGAAAGAATTTTTTCAATAAATAGGAATTTCAAAAACCCTAGACATCCAAAAACTTAACCGTAGGAGATGAAGCGCCAAAAGTCATGTGGGCCCCATTTGGGTAAGTTAGTTGGTCAACTTCTCGAAGGGTAGTTTCCTTTCAATAAACTGAGTGGCTTTGCCAAATTCCGATGGAGTAGGAGACGAGTTGGTTAAGGTTTTCACCATGGGTAGTGCAACATCCATGCGGCCCAATGGTTGGAATCCCAACCCCACATGAAAGGGGATGTGGCCAGTTGAGTTATGCAGGGATCTAGTTTAGATATGATGGACATAGGGAAGACTCTCATCCCATGTGTGGAGGTGCTTGGAATTGTACATGCACAGGATATGTAGGATCATCTGATTGATGACCTCAGTTTTTCCATCTGTCTGGGGGTGGAAGGCAGTGGATTTGGTGAGCTTGGTATCCAACAGTTTCCAGAGGCTCAACCAGAATGTGATGAGAAATTGACTGTCCTGATATCAGACAATGGTTTGTGGGATCCCAAAGTGTACCTAGACATGTTCAAAGAAGAGCTTGGAATTAGCCTCTACAATGATGTTCTTCTTGCAGGTGGCCGGAATCACCATCTTAGAAAAGCGATCAACAACCACAAAAACACATTTATTGCCCTTCTTGGTGGAAGAGATGCCTGACATGTAGTCCATGGAGATGGCTTCCCATGGATTGTTAGGAGTAGGAAGAGGGGTGTACAAGCCCTGTTTCTTAATGGTCATTTTGGAAATAGCATAGGTATTGCAGGACCTGATATACTTACTGACATCTTTTCAAAGTTTCCGCCAGTAGAAATGTTTTTGCAGCACTACCACTTTCAATTTGACGCCAAAGTGTCCTTCCACCCGACTGTAGTGAGATTCCTAGATCAACTTTGTGCGCTCACTTGATGGAATGCAGAGTTGGCCCAGATGACACAACAACCCATCTTGAAGATGGAAATTAGTGACTACTGAGTTTTCTCCCAACATTTGGTATGTGGTGGAGAAGTTAGGGTCTGTCTCATAGATGTGGGGCCATCCAGAGGTCTCATGGCCACAAGAGTCTAGCACTGTGGTGAGTTCCACAACTGGAGGTCAGCTGTGGAAATCAACAACTGTTATCCATAATTTTGGTTGTCATGATGATGTAATGATGATGGAGAAATCAAGCTCTTCACTAGAACACTTTCATGAGAAAAGTTACCTTTGTCTCTTTCCATAAATCATTTTTTTAAGGGAGGTTCATAGGCTACCTATATATTTTCCTGCGAGAATGCATGATTCTCACAGGCTGCATTAAGATGGAGTGCAAGAAGTTCGCACTGTACCTAACTATCAGGGTGCGAACATCTTCTAAAGGAAGGAAAAAGATAAATTCTCGAACCTTCTAGAAGGGAATCTTCTAGAAGGATGAGTTGGCTTTCGAATGGTTATCTAAGTACTGGTTTTCCTGATATCTTGGGATCATTCCTATCCAATTAACTAATCTATTCTCTCCTATATATTGAGGGGAATGCTCATGGAAAAGGTTAGAAGAAAACTAGCAAGAGATTGATTGGAGAATTAGTGGAAGATTGTATGAAGGACTGATGCTACAACAGCTAGAGACACCAGCAAGGTCGTCAAAAGTGGTTGATTTTCTTCATGCATGAGCAAGTGTGTGTGTCAGAGCTAGGAGCCATTGAAAGGAGGTTTGCAACATCAAGGCTCAGGTTGTAAGTTTCACTTTCAATTAATATAATACAGTAATATGTCCCTTTCCCATAAAGATAATGTTACTTTATTGTATAACTCCTTGATCATATACATAGATTAATTGTTGAATATATTGAATTGTCTTCACTTCGA
>JASDQU010241455.1:78221-94876 GCA_032191745.1 Picea mariana
AAGCAGGGAAGGCAGGTGTGTCAGGGGAATCGTCGTCTTCGAGGAAAGAGGACAAGAAGAAATGGCATGGCAATGGCAGGAAGGCAAATGCAGTGTCAAAGAAGGAAGGAAAGCCCTCTTGCAAGCATTGCAAGAAAGAAGGACATGATGAGGAGAAATGTTGGCAGTTGCATCCTGAGAAGAGGCCAAAGTGGTTCAAATGAAAGAAGGGAACACAAACAGTGGCAACGACATCAAAACCCATAGAATTGGAATCAGATTCAGGTGATGAAAAGATCTCATTAGTTGGTATGACAGGTAAACATGGTGAAGATGTTGATTGTAGAAGCAAGTTGTTTCATATAAGAGTAATCATGCGACACACTAAGGTAGACACGTTAATTGACAGTGGGTCTCAATATAACCTAATCTCAGAAGAGTTAGTTAAGAAATTGGGATTAAAAACACAAATGCATCATAGGCCTTACACACTTAACTGGATGAGCAATCATCATCAAATGAACATAACTAAACAGTGCACAATCAAATTTGCAATCTCATCTAAGTATGTGGACGAAGTAACTTGTGATGTTATGTCATTAAAAGAATGTGGGATGATCTTAGGTAGTCCATACTTGTTTGATCGTAAGGCAATCTTGTACAGAACTAAGAATCAATATCATTTCACTAAAGCAGGTCATGATTATGTGGTTCATGCTCATCGTGTTAAAACACTTCAAACAGGGAAACAGTTAACGAATGTAGTTGTTTCAAATGAAGTAATTAATCTTAAGCAAGAACAAGATATGGTTGTCAATCATCGATTGCTTAAAGATAAGCTCATGTCGTGCATATATCTAAAGTATATCAGCTCATTTGTATTCGTCTTCTTAATACTGTCATTAGCAATGTTTTCTACATCGATGATAGTAGCTTCAGTAAGATGTGACAAGGTTGCAATGGCTAACCATATACTGTCAGTTGTCATGATTGTGTTACAGATAATCGTGATGAGACAGGTGCACAAGACAGAGTTTAGAGACAGAGAGCAAGCTGGGTGGCCTATCCCAAGCTTGTTAACTGATCAGTAACCTTTTGGGGACCAAAATGTCTTATTGTGGGGAGGTGTGATCCGAAATCAGATTTAGAAGCCTGTCAGGGCATGAAAATGCTCAAAAATGAAAGTGCTCGTAATTTGACGAAACCAACACCATTGCGTCAGGCTTGTCTTTCTGATTCCGGTGGTATACTTTTTATGTCAAACGGAGTCCGTATGGAGAAGATATCGCATTCTGACCGAAAAGTCAAACAGGGAAAAATGCTGACTGGGCAGGACACGTGTCAGTCCGTACAGCTGACATGGCAGATTCCATACAAGACACGTGGTGGCTCCAGAGCGTGACATGTGGCAGGATGATTTGGCATTTTGGCACACACTTGGACCAATCCTAGAGTGACACGTGTCACCACTGGAAGGGTGACACGTGGCACAAATGACATCAGCGGATGACGTGGCAGTGCTGACTCGGCGTACGGAAGATGACGTGGCACGGATGACAGAGTGTACGGATTCTGATGTGGCAGTTGACGTGGTGACGGATGTGGATGAATCAAAGACTGACATGTGGCATTTAGCGATTGGTTGGAAAGGTGCCACGTGGCCCAATCATGGGCTGCCACGTGGCACCCCGGGTTTAGCCTATGAGGGCTATGTCAAAAAGATTTTGGGCCTGGGGGATTCGAACCCCGGACCTCCTCCTCCAGCTGCGCCTTATGGAAATTCTTTAGCCATTGTACCATCGCTTGTTACTTGTAATGTATTGCGGGTTTAATTGTAATTAAAGTCGCATTTTGTGTAAAAATGTGGGGCGTGGGGGCCGGGGCTAGCCCCGACCCCCAGTTCTACGTTTCATATGGAACCACACCTTTCGGAGCTCGGTGTTTTGTTTAAATGTTGGCGCGTTTTATTTAAAACCATAAACATTGTATTGGGAGCGGTTATAACAGTTTGAACGGTTAAGCCACGGGCACATGCCTTCACACAATGCGACCGAGGGCTAGCAGGGGTGGCCCGCGCTTAGCCCTTTGGGCTAGTGCGTGGCCACATGAGCCATATGACCTCAATTAAGGTGCGCGCGCCCAACCAGAAGGGGCTTAAGCCTGAATTAGTTTAAAAATGGTTGTTTTAACTATATTATATAGTTGCAAAGTGGGTTTTTTTAACCACTTTTGCTAAATTTAATGTAATTAATCCATTTTTAAGGGTTATTGGGCATTTTTAGAGACTAAATTCATGGAGGAAGTTGGAGATGGACAACTAACTCCCCCACTATTTAACCAAGGCCATTTTGAGGCCAAGGGGACAGCTTTTGAGAGAAATTTTAGAGCAGAGATGTTGAGGCAAGCCAAGTCAAAGCCAGTTTGAGGCAGGGAGACCGTTGAGGAGGAGATGCTGTCGGACGATTTCTGAGAGCTCGGGACATCCAATTCAGGTGACGTAAGGTTTGCATGGTTCCAAAGATCTGAACGAACAAGACCAGATCAGTCTAGATCCCATTCGGAATTTTAAGGATGTACTATTAAGCTTTCGAACAGAAATAAAAAGCCTCCCCCACAAGAGAAAAGGCCCGGAGACGTAGGCAAAGTTGCTGAACTCCATTATCAACCTGTGCATTGTGGTTTGCTATTTTTCATTGCATTTCAGATTTGCAATTATGTTAATGGCTGTATAATTCCCTTTCTTTTCTCGTGCTTTCGTTAAGTTTCCCAATGGTTAATTAATGCATGCTAAGTTAAAAACTCAACCTAAGTCATTCGAAAAATCCTGACGGATCATTAGGAGATGAAGCGCCAAAAGTCATGTGGGCCCCATTTGGGTAAGTTAGTCAGTCAACTTCCCAGGTGGCAATTTTCTCTCAATAAACTGGGTGGCTTTGTCAGCTTCTGGTGGAGCAGGAGATGAGTCGGTTGAGGTGTTCACTAGGGGTAGTGCAACATCCATAGGGCCCAATGGCTGGAATCCGAACCCCACCTGAAAGGGGTTGTGGCCATTTGAGCTATGCAGGGCTTAGTTGTAGATATGATGGACATAGGGAAGACTCTCATCCCATGTGTGGGGGTGCTTGGAATTGTACATGCACAGGATATGTACGATCATTCGATTGACGACCTAATTTTGGCCATCTATCTGGGGGTGGAAGGCAGTGGATTTCGTGAGCTTGGTATCCAGCAGTGACCAGAGGCTCAACCAGAATGTGATGAGGAACCCACTGTCCCACTTTAAGACAATAGTTTGTGGGATCCCAAAGTGTACCCAGACGCATTTAAAGAATATCTTGGTAGTGGCCTCTGTAGTGATGTTTTTCTTCCACGCGGCCAGAATCACCATCTTAGAAAAGTGATCAACAACAAAAAAACCACAGTCATTTCCCCTCCTGGTGGATGTGAGGCTTGACATGTAGTCTATGGAGATGGATTCCCACAGCTTGTCAGGAGTAGAAAGAGGGGTGTACATGCCCTCTTTCTTAGTGTTCATTTTGGCAATAGAGCATGTGGTACAAGACCTGATATACTTGCCGACATCCTGCCGAAATTTCGACCATTAGAAATGTTTTTGCATCACTGCCACTGTCTTTTTTATGCCAAAGTGTCCTGCCACCCAACCATAGTGATATTCCTAGATTATCTTTGTGCACTCACTTGATGGAATGCAGAGATGGCTTAGACAACACAACAACCCATCCTGAAGATGGAAATTAGAGACCACTGAGTTTTCTGCCAACATTTTGTAGATTGCGGAGAAGTCAGGGTCTGTCTCATAGGGGTGGGGCCATCTAGAGGTCTCATGGCCATAAGAGTCTATCACCATGGTGAGTGCTGCAACTGGAGGTCGGCTGAGGCAATCGGTAACTTGGTTGGTACTTCTTGTTTTATACTTGATGTTGAGGTGGAACTATTGTAAGTATGTGGAACACTTCTGATGGCGGTCATTCTCTAATTTTCCTTGGGTCTGCATGAACCATAGTGGCTTGTGATCAATGTGGATGATTGTCTCCCTCCCCAGAAAGTAATGTCTCCACTGGCTGGAGTCTTGCACAATGGAGTACATTTCTTTGTCGTAAGTAGGGTACTTATGGACAACATATGATAGTGTCTCACTATGATATGCCATGGGGTGGCCGTGTTGAGTGACAACAATGCCCACAACATAGTTTGAAGCATCTGTATCAATATCAAAGGGATGTTGTAGGTTTGGTAATGACTGTACCAGGGATGAGCACAAACACTGCTTCAAGTCATCAAAGGCTTGTTGTTGGGAAAAGAACCACACAATTTTTTCCTTACTTCCACCACTGGTTACTTGTTTGAGTGCCCATGCGATATGAGAGAATCCCAACATGAAACTACGATTGAAATTGTTGAGGCCCAAGAAGCTCCGAAGCTCGAAGAGTGTGGTTGGGGTTGGCTAGTCACGAATGACCTAGATCTTGGCTGGATCTACATGCACACCATGTCAGCGGGGCGCATTTTACCCACCACACCACTATCAATGATGAAGTGTAGTGGGGTGCATTTTACCCAAATCTACAAATGGAAAAGGCACTCACCTTCTTTTGGATCATCTGGTTCATTAGGCTGGGGCTTGGTGGTAGTAACGGGGCCACTAGGATCCACAATAATGATCCATATTCCCCTTTCTAGTTCTGAATCAGAGTTATAACTCGAATCTGATTTAGAGGCTTTCACTTCAGCGACCAGCGACTACCTTGAGTGACAATTAGCAATGTTATGCAAAGGGCTCTTATGGAAGTCGCACCACTTCTCTCTATCCTTCTTTGTCTTTCTAGTGTCCTTATTTTCTTGCGTCTTGGACTTGTTGTTCTGATACTGTCCATATTTTCTTTGTCCTTTGTTCTATAGGTTGGGTCCACCTTTTACTGGTTTTTGCTACGAGGGGTTCCCAGGCCCAAATTGTTGTGTCTTTTGTTCAAGATTTTGCTCAATTTTGACGTCATATCGATAGGCCGTGCCCAAGGATGATATGTCTAGAAATTCAATTTTGTTCTTGATGCATCTATGCAGAGCACCGCGGTACTTGAGCACTAGATGTCACTCCGAGTCTTTGATACCCACCTTGGTGCATAGGGTATGGAAGACATTTGTGAAATCTGGCACTGCTTGGTCTCCTTCTTTCCATAGTGTGGTCCATTTAGTATACAAGTTGTCATAACTTTCGACATTTTAGTATTTTTCCTTAATAGCATCCTTGAAGGATTCCTAGGTGGCCATGAATGTAAATAATGAGGGTTTCTCTATTTCCTTTTGCTCACAGAAAGTTTCCCACCAATCTTTGACATCGGGAACGACTTTGAGGAGCGCAAAAGTAATTTTTTCTGTATTTCAAAAGTTATGGACATAAAAATACCCTTCTAGTAGATTCAACCAGTTGTCTGCAACATCTGCATCTATCTGACCTTCAAATATAGTAATATCGAAGTTGATTTGTATCTTGAAGGAGGTGGTGCTTCCGCTTGAGGAAGATGTGTTACCTGTTGGTAGCCGCCAAAGGATTTGCGTCAAACTATCCATCACCGCATTCCTCTCTTGCATGAGGGCTTCCTCAAGCAACATTTTCAAAGGATCTCCTGTCTCATCATCTTTCTTTTATCCCGCCATGAGAGGTCATTTGGGCATGCGAGAACTTTTGTCCTCAAGAGAAACAAGCTCGATACCCACTTCTTTGTACCGTGACCTCGTTGGGGACATGCATTAAGATGAGAAGGAGAAGAACGATATGATAACACTAATCCAGATTTTATGAGCACAATGAAATGAATACAGATTATTAAAAGATGCTTAACACAGAATAACAGAAATACAATAAAACTGGTTTTCTATTCAATAAGGAAATAAGCTGAAACCGTAAAATGCTTCAGAAAACAAGCTTGTTGGAATCGTGGCAACTTATCTCTGAAGAGAGTTGTGATGGCTATGCTCATTCACAAGAATATCATTACAATGAGGCTCTTAAGGCCTCTTTACAATAAACATGAATGTCAAAAACCCTAGACATCTATGTAGTTACCTCTCAATAAACCCATCCTTCTTCTACACCAGTATGATTGGGCTCCCACAAGGCGATGAGATGGGAGGGATGTGCCCCTTGTGGAGAAGTTATTAGATATTCCTCTTATTCTCCTTGTTTTCTAATAGAGAGTGGTGGTAGACTAACCCATTGGATAGTGGTGCGCCTGGGGTCAGATCGATGGGATGCTTGACCTGACAGTGGAGAAGTACCCGGGTAGGAGAGGAGAAGACATCTGAGTATTCTTCCATGATCTTATCAATTTTTTTCTATTGTGTGGAGAGATTGGCCATGAAGGCCCTGGATATGGCTATGATAGTTTTCTTACTCTGAGAGAGAATCACGAAGAAGACAAATTTCCTGGTCTAATAGATGACCTTCATGCATTGCTTGGAAGAGGTCAAGGAAATAACACTATGAGGGACTGCCTCAGGTATCCTATACAATTTCTTATTCAAAGTAATAATAACACTACGAGGCCTAGACTCATATACACCATGAAGTTTCCATAAATAAGTTTGGCCCAAAAGAACTTTACAAACTTCGAGAGGAGCAACATCAAAACATTCCTCATCTTTGAAGCGCTTGATGCCGTAAGACTGTTGACATTGTTGTCTGACACAGAGATCACTTCCTTGGCAGAGCCATTGAATTGTGTAGGGTTGCGGGTGGGGCATTGTTGGTAGGGCCAGATGCTTGATGACCTCTACTGAGATAATGTTCTTCTGGCTACCGCTATCAATGATGAAGTGCAGCGGGGTGCCTTTTACCAACATCTGCAAATGGAAAAGGCACTCGCCTTATTATGGCTCATCTGGATCATTAGGCTGGAGCTTGGTGGTAGCGACGGTGCCACTGGAATCTATGTCAATGATCCATATTCCCCTTTTTGGTTTTGACTGAGAGTCAGAACCCACATCTTCTTTAGAGGCTTTCACTTCAGCCACCAATGACTGCTTTGAGCAGAAACCGACAGTGTTATGCCAAGGGCTCTTATGGAAGTCACACCACTTCCCGGTATCCTTCTTTGTCTTTCTAGTGTCCCTCTTTTCTTGTTGCTTGGACTAGTTGTCCTGATACTGTCCATATTTGATTTGTGCTTTGTTCTATAGGTTGGGGTCACCCTTTCCTAGTTTTTTCTGCAAGGGGTTCCCAGGCCCAAATTGTCGCATCTTTTGTTCGAGCTTCTACTCGATTTTGACGACATATCGATAGGCCATGCCCAAGGATGAGATGTATAGAAATTTCATTTCATTCTGGATGTATCTATGCAGAGCACCATGGTACTTGAGCACTAGATGTCGCTCTAAGTATTTGATACCCAATTTGGTGGGGAGGGAATGGAATATATTTGTGAAATCTGGCACTACTTGGTCTCTTTCTTGCCACAGTGTGGTCCATTTGGTATACAAGTTGTCATAACTTTCGACATGGTAGTATTGTTCCTTAATAACATCCCTGAAGGATTCCTAGGTGGCTGTGACTATAAATAATGAGGGTTCCAATGTTTCCTTTTGCTCACAGAAAGTTTCCCACCAATCTTTGACATGGGGAATGACTTTGAGGAGCGCAAAAGTATTTTTTTCTCTATTTGAAAAGTTATGGACAAAAAAATACCCTTCTAGTAGATTCAACTAGTTTTCTACAACATGTGCATCTATGTGACCTTCAAGTATAGGAATATCGAAGTTGATTTATACCTTGAAGGGGGCAGTGCCTCCACTCGAGGAAGATGTGTTTCATGTTGGTAGCCACCAAAGGATTTGTGCGAAACTATCCATCATCTCATTCCTCTCTTGCGTGAGGTCTTCCTCAAGCAACATTTTGAAAGGATCTCCTATCCCATCATATTTCTTTTCTCCTGCCATGAGAGGTTATTTGGGTGTGCGAGATATTTTTTCCTCAAGAGAAACAAGCTCGAGACCCAATTATTTGTACATTGACCTCGTTGGGGACATTCCTTAAGACGACAAGGAGAAGAATGCTCTGATAACATTGATACAGATTTTATGAGAAGAATGAAATGAATATCGATTATTAAAATATGATTAACACAGAATAACAGAGATACAGTAAAATTGGTATTCTATTCAATAAGGAAATAAGTTGAAACTGTAAAATGCAGCGGAAAACAAGCTTGCTGGAATGGTGGAAACTTATCTCTGAGAAGAGATGTGATGACTGCACTCCTTCACAAGAAGATCATTACAATAAGGATCTATAGGCCTTTTTACAATAAACAGAAATTTCAAAAACCCTAGACATCCAAAAATCTAACCCTAGGAGATTAAGCGCCAAAAGTCATGTGGGCCCCGTTTGGGTAAGTTAGTCGGTCAACTTCTCGGGTGGCAATTTTCTCTCAATAAACTGTGTGGCTTTGTCAGCTTCTGGTGGAGCAGGAGATGAGTTAGTTGAGGTTTTCACCAGGGGTAGTGAAACATCCATGGGACCCAATGGTTGGAATCCCAACCCCACCTAAAAGGGGTTGTGGCCATTTGAGCTATGCAGGGCTCAATTGTAGATATCATAGACATAGGGAAGACTCTCATCCCATATGCAGGGGTGCATGGAATTGTACATGCACAGGATATGTACGATGATCCAATTGACGACCTAAGTTTGGTCATCTGTCTGGGGGTGGAAGGCAGTGGATTTGGTGAGCTTGGTATCCAGTAGTAACCAGAGGCTCGAACAGAATGTGTTGAGGAACTGTCTGTCCCAATTTAAGAGAATAGTTTGTGGGATCCCAAAGTGTACCCAGACACGTTCAAAGAAGAGTTTGGCAGTGGCCTCCGCACTGATGTTCTTTTTGCAGGCAACCAGAATCGCCATCTTAGAAAAGTGATCAACAACCAAAAAAACACAGTCATTTCCCCTCCTGGTGGACGGGAGGCCTGACATGTAGTCCATGGAGATGGATTCCCATGGCTTGTCAGTAGTAGAAATAGGGGTCTACATGCCATCCTTCTTAGTGGTGGGTTTGGCTATAACAAAGTGGTACAAGACCTAATATACTTGCCGACATCCTGCCAAATATTCGACCATTAGAAATGTTTTTACAACACTGCCACTATCTTTTCGATGCCAAAGTGTCCTGCCACCTGAATGTAGTGAGCTTCCTAGGTCAGCTTTGTGTCCTCTCTTGATGGAATGAAGAGATGGCTTAGACAACACAACAACCCATCCTGAATATGGAAATTAGAGACCACTGAGTTTGCTTCCAACATTTTGTAGATGGCGGAGAAGTCAAGGTTTTTCTCATAGAGGTGGGGCCATCTAGAGGTCTCATGTCCATAAGAGTCTATCACCATGGTGAGTTCCGCAACTGGAGGTTGGCTAAGGAAATCAATAACTCGGTTGGTACTTCTTGTTTTATACTTGATGTTGAGGTGGAACTGTTGTAAGCGTGTGGACCACTTCCGATGGCAGTCATTCTCCAATTTTCCTTGGGTCTGCGTGAACTGTAGTGGCTTGTGATCAATGTGGATGACTGTCTCCCTCCATAGAAAGTAATGTCTCCACTGGCAGCAGGCTTGCACAATGGAGTACATTTCTTTGTCGTAAGTAGGGTACTTATGGACAACATATGATAGTGTCTAACTATGATATGCCATGGGGTGGCCGTGTTGAGTGAGAATGACATGCACGACATAGTTTGAAGCATCTGTCTCAATATCAAAGGGATGTTGCAGGTTCGGTAATGAAAGCACCGGGGATGAGCACAAACGCTGCTTCAAGTCATCGAAGGCTTGTTGTTGGGACAAGACCCACACAAATTTTTCCTTACTTCCACCACTGGTTACTTGTCTGAGTACCCATGCGATATGAGAGAATCCCAACATGAACCTACGATTGAAATTGGTGAGGCCCAAGAAGCTCCGAAGCTCGAAGAGTGTGGTTGGGTTTGGTCAGTCACAAATGACCTAGATCTTGGCTGGGTCCACATGCACACTATGTCAACAGGGTGGCTTTTACCCACCACATGACTATCAATGATGAAGTTCAACGGGGTGCAATTTACCCACATCTACAAATGGAAAAGGCGCTCACCTTCTTCTAGATCATCTGGTTCATTAGGTTGGGGCTTGGTGGTAGCAATGGGGCCACTAGGATCCCCGTTAATGATCCATCTTCCCCTTTCTAGTTCTGACTCAAAGTTATAACTTGCATCTAATTTAGAGTCTCTCACTTTAGCCACCAATGACTACTTTGAGCGACAATCAACAGTGTTATGCAAAGGGCTCTTATGGAAGTTGCACTACTTCCTGGTATCCATTTTTGTCTATCTAGTGTCCTTATTTTCTTGCAGCTTGGACTGGTTGTTTTGGTACTATCCATCTTTTCTCTGTCCTTTGTTTTGTAGGTTGGGTACACCCTTTCCTGGTTTTTGCTGTGAGGGGTTCCCAGGCCCAAAGTGTTGCGTCTTTTGTTCGAGCTTCTACTCAATTTTGACGACATATCGATAGGCCACGCCCAAGGACGATATGTCCAGAAATTCCATTTCATTCTCGATGTATCTATGCAGAGCACAATGGTACTTGAGCACTAGATGTCACTCTGAGTCTTTGATACCCACCTTGGTGTGCAGGGTATGGAATATATTTGTGAAATCTGGCACTGCTTGGTCTCTTTCTTTCCACAGTGTGGTCCATTTGGTATACAAGTCGTCATAAATTATGAAATTGTAGTATTTTCCCTTAATAGCATCCTTCAAGGATTCCCAGGTGGCCACGACTGTAAATAATGAGGGTTCCTCTGTTTCCTTTTTCTCACAAAAAGTTTCCCACCAATCTTTGACATCGGGAATGACTTTGAGGAGCGCAAAAGTAATTTTTTCTCTATTTCAAAAGTTATGGACATAAAAATACCGTTCTAGTAGATTCAACCAGTTGTCTACAACATCTGTGTCTATCTGACCTTCAAATATAGGAATATCGAAGTTGATTTGTACCTTGAAGGAGGCGGCGCCTCCGCTCGAGGAAGATGTGTTGCTTGTTGGTAGCCATCGAAGGATTTGTGCAAAACTATCCGTCACTGCATTCCTCTCTTGCGTGAGGGCTTCCTCAAGAAAATTTTTGAAAGGATCTTCTATCCCATCATCTTTCTTTTCCCCCACCATGAGAGGTCATTTGGGCATGCGAGAACTTTTGTCCTCAAGAGAAACAAGCTCGATACCCAATTATTTTCACCCTGACCTCGTTGGGGACATGCATGAAGACGAGAAGGAGAAGACCGATCTAATAACACTGATCCATATTTTATGAGTAGAACGAAATGAATACAGATTATTAAAAGATGCTTAACACAGAATAACAGAGATACAATAAAACTGGTTTTCTATTCAATAAGGAAATAAGTTGAAATTGTAAAATGCATCGGAAAACAAGCTTGCTGGAATGGTGGTGACTTATCTATGAAAAGAGTTGTGATGGCTATGCTCATTCACAAGAATATAATTACAATGAGGCTTTGAAGGCCTCTTTACAATAAACAGGAATGTCAAAAACCCTAGACATCTATGTAGTTTCCTCTCAATAAACCCATCCTTCTTCTACACCAGTACGATTGGGCTCCCACAAGGTGATGAGTTGGGACGGATGTGCCCCTTATGGAGAAGTTCTTGTACATTCCTCTTATTCTCCTTGTTTTCTAACAGAGAGTGGCGGTAGACCAACCCATTGGGTAGTGGTGTGCCTGGGGTCAGATCAATGGGATAGTTGACCTGACAGTGCAGAAGTACCCTGGTAGGAGAGGAGAAGACATCTGAGTATTCTTCCATGAACTTATCCACTTTCTTCTGTTGCGTGGAGAGATCGGCCGCGAAGACCCTGGATGTGGCTATGATATTTTTCTTACTCTAAGAAAGAATCATGAAGAAGAAAAATTTCCTGGTCTAATAGATGACCTTCCTGCACTGCTTGGAAGAGGTCAAGGAAATAGCACTATGAGGGACTGCCTCGGGTATCCTATACAATTTCTTATTCAAAGTAATAATAACACTACGCGGCCTAGACTCACATACACCATGAAGTTTCCATAAATAAGGTTGGCCGAAAAGAACATTACAAACTTCGAGAGGAGAAACATCACACAATACCTGACGCAGAGATCTCTTCCTTGGCAGAGGCATTGAATTGTGTAGGGCTACAGGTGGGGCATTGTCAGTAGGGCCAGAATCTTGATGACCTCTACTGAGATGAGGTTCTTCTGGCTACTGCTATCAATAATGAAGTTCAGTGGGGTGCCTTTTACCAACATCTACAAATGGAAAAGGCACTCACCTTATTCTTTCTGGTCTGGTTCATTAGGCTGGACCTTGGTGGTAGTGATGGTGCCACTGGAATCTACGTCAATGATCCATCTTCCCCTTTTTGGTTCTGTCTCAGAGTCAAAACCCGCATCTGATTTAGAGGCTTTCACTTTGGCCACTAGTGATTGCTTTGAGCAGAAATCAGCAGTGCTATGCCAAGGGCTCTTGTGGAAGTCACACCACTTCCTGGTATCCTTCTTTATCTTTCTAGTGTCCCTCTTTTCTTGTGGCTTGGACTGGTTGTCTTGATACTGTCCATATTTGATCTGTCCTTTTTTATGTAGGTTGGGGTTAACCTTTCCTAGATTTTGCTGCAAGGGGTTCCCAGGCCCAAATTGTCGCATCTTTTGTTTGAGCTTCTGCTCGATTTTGATGGCATATCGATAGGCCGTGCCCAAGGATGAGATGTATAGAAATTTCATTTCATTATGGATGTATCTATGCAGATCACTGTGGTTCTTGAGCACCATATGTCACTCTAAGTCTTTGATACCCAACTTGGTGGGGAGGGAATGGAATATATTTGTGAAATCTGACACTACTTGGTCTCTTTCTTGCTGCAGTGTGGTCCATTTGGTATACAAGTCGTCATAACTTCTGACACGGTAGTATTTTTCCTTAATAACATCCCTGAAGGATTCCTAGGTGGCCACGACTGTAAATAATGAGGGTTCCAATGTTTCTGTTTTCTCATAGAAAGTTTCCCACCAATCTTTGACATGGGGAACGACTTTGAGGAGTGCAAAAGTATTTTTTTCTCTATTTTAAAAGTTATGGACAAAAAAAACCCTTCTAGTAGATTCAACTAGTTGTCTACAACATCTACGTCTATCTGACCTTCAAGTATAGGAATATCGAAGTTGATTTGTACCTTGAAGAGGGTGGTGCCTCCGTTCAAGGAAGATGTGTCTCATGTTGGTAGCCACCAAAGGATTTGTGCGAAACTATCCATCTCATTCCTCTCTTGCATGAGGTCTTCCTCAAGCAACATTTTGAAAGGATCTCCTATCCTGTCATCTTTCTTTTCTCCTACCATGAGAGGTCGTTTGGGCATGTGAGAGATTTTCTATCTGACCTTCAAGTATAGGAATATCGAAGTTGATTTGTACCTTGAAGAGGGTGGTGCCTCCGTTCAAGGAAGATGTGTCTCATGTTGGTAGCCACCAAAGGATTTGTGCGAAACTATCCATCTCATTCCTCTCTTGCATGAGGTCTTCCTCAAGCAACATTTTGAAAGGATCTCCTATCCTGTCATCTTTCTTTTCTCCTACCATGAGAGGTCGTTTGGGCATGTGAGAGATTTTTTCCTCAAGAGAAACAAGCTCGAGACCCAATTATTTGTACATTGACCTCGTTGGTGACATTCATTAAGATGACAAGGAGCAGACTTCTTTGATAACACTGATCTAGATTTTATGAGTAGAATGAAATGGATATAGATTATTAAAATATGCTTAACACAAAATAACAGAGATACAGTAAAACTGGTTTTCTATTCAATAAGGAAATAAGTTGAAACTATAAAATGCAGCGGAAAACAAGCTTGCTGGAATAGTGGAAACTTATCTCTGAGAAAATATGTGATGACTGCGCTCATTCACAAGAAGATAATTACAATGAGGCTTTGAAGGAATTTTTTCAATAAATAGGAATTTCAAAAACCCTAGACATCCAAAAACTTAACCGTAGGAGATGAAGCGCCAAAAGTCATGTGGGCCCCGTTTGGGTAAGTTAGTCGGTCAACTTCCTGGGTGGTAGTTTCCTTTCAATAAACTGAGTGTATTTGCCAACTTCTGGTGGAGCAGGAGACGAGTTGGTTAAGGTGTTCACCAGGGGTAGTGCAACGTCCATGTGGCCCAATGGTTGGAATCCCAACCCCACATGAAAGGGGATGTGGCTAGTTGAGTTATGCAGGGCTCCATTTTAGATATGATGGACATAAGGAAGACTCTCATCCCATGTGTGGGGGTGCTTGGAATTGTACCTGCACAAGATATGTAGGATCATCTGATTGATGACCTCAGTTTTTCCATCTGTCTGGGGGTGGAAGGTAGTGGATTTGGTGAGCTTGGTATCCAGCAATTTCCAGAGGCTCGACCGGAATGTGATGAGAAATTGACTGTCCTGATATCATACAATGGTTTGTGAGATCCCAAAGTGTACCCAGACATGTTCAAAGAAGAGCTTGGAATTGGCCTCTACAGTGATGTTCTTCTTGTAGGTGGCCGGAATCGCCATCTTAGAAAAGCGATCAACAACCACAAAAACACATTCATTGCCCTTCTTGGTGGAAGAGATGCCTAACATGTAGTCCATGGAGATGGCTTCCCACGGATTGTTAGGAGTAGGAAGTGGGGTGTACAAGCCCTATTTCTTAATGGTCATTTTGGAAATAGCATAGGTATTGTAGGACCTGATATACTTACTGACATCTTGTCAAAGTTTCCGCCAGTAGAAATGTTTTTGTAGCACTACTACTTTTAATTTGACGCCAAAGTGTCCTTCCACCCGATTTTAGTGAGATTCCTAGATCAACTTCGTGCGCTCGCTTGATGGAATGCAGATTTGGCCTAGATGACACAACAAACCATCCTGAAGATGGAAATTAGTGACTACTGAGTTTTCTCCCAACATTTAGTATGTGGTGGAGAAGTTAGGGTCTGTCTCATAGATGTGGGGCCATCTAGAGGTCTCATGGCCACAAGAGTCTATCACTGTGGTGAGTTCTGCAACTGGAGGTTAGCTGAGAAAATCAACAACTGTTATCCATAATTTTGGTTGTCATGATGATGTAATGATGATGGAGAAATCAGGCTCTTCACTAGAACACTTTCCTGAGAAAAGTTACCTTTGTCTCTTTCCATAAATCATGTTTTTAAGGGAGGTTCATAGGCTACCTATATATTTGCCTATGAGAATGCATGATTCTCACAGGTTGCATTAAGGTGTAGTGTGAGAGGTTCACACTGTACCTAACTATCAGGGTACGAACATCTTCTAAAGGAAGGAAAAAGATAAATTCTCGAACCTTCTAGAAGGATGAGTTGGCTTTCGAATGGTTATCTAAGTACTGGTTTTCCTGATATCTTGGGATCATTCCTATCCAAGTAACTAATCTATTCTCTCCTATATATTGAGGGGAATTCTCATGGAAAAGGTTAGAAGCAAACTAGCAAGAGATTGATTGGAGAATTAGTGGAAGATTGTATGAAGGACTGATGCTACAACAGCTAGAGACACCAGCAAGGTCGTCAAAAGTGGTTGATTTTCTTCATGCATGAGCAAGTGTGTGTGTCAGAGCTAGGAGCCATTGAAAGGAGGTTTGCAAAATCAAGGCTCAGTTTGTAAGTTTCACTTTCAATTAATATAATACAGTAATATGTCCCTTTCCCATAAAGCTAATGTTACTTTATTGTATAACTCCTTGATCATATACATAGATTAATTGTTGAATATATTGAATTGTCTTCACTTCGATGGGTTTTTTTTGTTGTGGCATGGACAATACAAGAGCATTGGAGCAAAGCTTGGAACAACAAAGACCCAAGGAAGCGATCATAAGATATGTACATGATTCTTGCCTCCTAGTTCATTCAACAGTTAAAATCTAGGGAAAGTGTATTATTCTGTCCTGTTTTGTTCTAGATCCAGGTGGATCTAGGGAGATCGGTTTGTGTCCGCACTTACGGATTAATCCTAAAAAAAACTCGGTTGGTACTTCCTATTTTATACTTGATGTTGAGGTGGAACTGTTGTAATTATGTGGACCACTTATGATGGCAGTCATTTTGCAATTTCCATTGGGTATGCATGAACTGTAGTGGTTTGTGATCAGTGTGGATTACTGTCTCCTTCCCCAGAATGTAATGTATCCACTGGCAGAAAGATTTCACAATGGAGTACATTTCTTTGTCGTAAGTAGGGTAATTACGGACAACATCTGATAGTGTCTCACTAGGATATGCCACAGGGTGGCCATTATGAGTGAGAATGGTGGGCACAACATATTCTGAAGCATATGTCTCAATCTCAAATGGATGTTGCAGGTCCGGTAATGAAAGTACCGGGGATGAGCACAAACGCTACTTGAAGTTATCGAAGGCTTTTTGTTGGGATAATCCCCACACAAATGTTTCCTTATTTCCACCCCTGGTTACTTGGCTGAGGGCCCATGCGATATTATAGAATCCCAAAACGAACCTACAATTGAAATTGGAAAGGCCCAAGAAGCTTTGAAGCTTGGAGAGTGTGGATGGGGCTGGCCAGTCATGGATGACTTGG
>JASDQU010241455.1:94926-113321 GCA_032191745.1 Picea mariana
GACTTGGATCTTGTTTGGATCCACATGCACACCAAGTCAGTGGGGTGCCTTTTACCCACCACGCCGCTATCAATAATGAAGTGTAGTGGGGTGCCTTTTACCCACATCTACAAATGGAAAAGGAACTCACCTTCTTCTATCTCATCTTGTTCATTAGGCTAGAGCTTGGTGGTAGCAACGGTGCCACTGGGATCCACATCAATGCTAGTTGGTTAGGATACTTGACTCTCACCTGAGAGACCTGGGTTTAAGTCCCAACAAAGGAACCATTTGTTGGCACAGGGGTAGACCGAGGGTTCAACACTCAAGAGAACACCAACAAAGCCCTAACTACCAGCCCTTTCAGCAACACCTACGAAGCAGATGAAGTCTTACCCGAGGTAGAGGAAGGGGTGGTTGCAGGAATCGAGTGTCTAGAACCTTAGCTGGGACACAGATATGTGGTTATCTTTCTTAACTCACACTTAGCATCAATTATTCCTTAACATACATTCATTAATATACTTCGAAAAAGTCACAGAGCATCACAGTGAATACTTATACTAAGAATGATTCAGTACTTATCCACAAAAATATATGTTAGATTCAAATGATCAAGCACTAAGAATCTCATATATCAGATCTAATGTTCATTCATTCATCAACAACACAGAGCATAACTATATCTACTTAATCACATCAAGCACTTAGCCAAGAAAGAGATAAATACATAAGAGTGAAGCATAAACCATTATACACACAGTTACCATGGTTCACCCCCACCCTGGGGCTACGTCCAAAAAGTCTTCTTTATGTTATCTTGGTCAAGCAGTTACAACACGGAGCTTCAATGACCCTTACTTCACACAGGACAGAATATTTGCGCAGCTTGGTAGATCCTTCTTTTTTGCACTTAGAACTAAGCTTTCTATAGTCTCTCATAGGGACTTGTACTCAGCTCTGCAAGTCTTACACAAAATGCACAGAGCCTTACAATACTTGATCACATAGATCCAACTCTTAGCAGTGTAGCCAAATTTCACTAAGCAATCACTAAGTGCACTAAGAAACAACCTCCTTTATTTCTTACATTGCCTATCTATTTATAGATTACAAAATGGGCCTAAACGTGGGTAAACCAAATGGCCCACATCCCTTTCATGTTACATCAACCCAAAACCCTAAAATGGACCCAAAAATAGGTCTTGCTTCCTTAATTTCCGCTTCGCGTTATAGTCCATCTTTGGAAAGCTGTCGCATTCCCCAAAAGTGGTCAAGTATGACCAAGTACTCTTAGACTTAGTCGATGGCCAACAGGCCCCCAACACTCACCTGTGGCTCGTCCCGAGTCACTCAGGTCTGACCAATTCTGCTTCGAACACCTCGATCTTGGCTCAAGTAGCTTCGACCTACTGCAATGTGACAACCTCTTGTTTAGTAAATTCCTGAATTACTGTGCCATTGATCAGTCCTTCCAGACACTGTTCTACAGTGATGACACCCTATTCGAGTTCATCTCCTTGGATTTCAAGTTTGGTGAACAGTTGGCATGCCTTCTCTTGTAGTGGTAGCAGTTGTTGAGAGACGTCCATTACTTTAATTTGCAGCATGTGTACTTTTTGTTGGGCTGTGCATTGTTTTGCGAACCTTTTCATTCTTTTGACTAGGGTCATAGACTTCTTGTGCTTGTAGCACATCTGCATGCTGCTTTGCTTCGTGGAGCTGGGCCTCCAATGTCTACAATTATGGATTCTCTGTGAGGGTTTCATAGGTTTGGATGCTTCTGGTGCTTAGCTGCCTACATTTCAAAGCCAAATTTTTTAATCGGTTGACTGCATTTCGAGCAATGGATTCTCTTAGATCTCTTATCTCTTGGGGTGTCTCAGGCACTATGCGTAGCTCCAGATCTATGATGAGTTGTTGAATTTGTTGGATTACTTCTTCTAGTTGGGTCACCTGCGGTGGAAGATGATCTTCCATATTCACTTCTATGATTGTCACAGAGCACAGTGCCTTGTGAACTCTTTCTTGTGCTTCAAGTTGCTCTACTAGCAACTGGTCCTTGCTCTGCTATAACTAGGCTTTTTCCTCTTCCCATTTCACTTGTAAGTCAAGCTGCTCCTAGTTTGCCTTTCTCCGTTGCTCTTCATGTGTGCTCTTTTCTTACGCCAAAGCCTGGGTGGCTTTCTCTATGTCTTCTTAAGCTCATCGAAGGCAAGCTTCGACTTTCTCGGTGATCTAGCGTAATTGTGTGGGCTCATCACCTGTTCCTGATTTTTCCATTGTTAAAGGCACTGTAGAAACTACTTGGCTAGACTGAAGTGCCTGCTACGCTTCTTTGAATTTTCCCATCATCAAGTGGAATAGTTTCTCCTGCTTTGCTTCTTTCTTTTTCGCAAGCTCTAATGAAACATCATTTAGCGCGACAGTCAAGAAATCAAAATCATTCAGGGTAAGCGCATTCTTAAGAGTGGTCCGAGTGGCCTTAGTTTTCTTTCTGGATG
Source organism: Picea mariana (assembly GCA_032191745.1). NCBI lineage: Eukaryota > Viridiplantae > Streptophyta > Pinopsida > Pinales > Pinaceae > Picea > Picea mariana. The sequence continues at coordinate 97,410 of JASDQU010241455.1, forward strand.
AGGGCCTCGGTGGGGTAATCTTCCTCTTCTTGGAGGGATCTACCTCGTCCCTAGGTGAGGTAACCTTGCCTTTTCTTTGTTCAACTTCTGTGCCCCATGGTTCTTCATCATCACCTCCCTTCGCAGGTGAGAGTGAAGCAGTCTTCGTGGATGTGCTGTGGATATCTTGAACTTCCACATCCTTTTTAGTCTTGTGCGGTCCTGGTGTATCCAGAATAGCTTCAGGGCTATCTACATCAAACATACCTGTGGGATCTACTGCAACAAGGAGGTCTGCCGACCATTCCTTGGTAATCTCCTCCAGGTCATCTTCTGTCATCTTGTAATATGACTGGAGTTGTTGTTTGTGCTCATCTGCGTGCACTGTGATGTAAGTGAAGTGACAATCTATGCTGAATTTCATCAAAGGTCGAAACCTATGAAGAGTGTTGGGTGTAATGTGCGGTGTAGTTGAATGGAATTCCTTAACTGAATGTAGTACGCGTGGAAGATGACATTGGACTGCCACTGTTTGTTCATGTTGCTAGAGTACCTCAGCGTACAAAACTTTGTGGCCAGGGGTTTGAAGGGTTTGATCTCCAGAAATGTGGCTCCCTCGGGAAGTTCCCATGTGATGNACCAAGGGTATGAGTTCCACTTTAGCTGGTTTCTCATACCCTTGGTCCTACACTTGTATACAGTTAATATCTAGCTGATTTATAAGGTATTTCTCCTAGTTCATTTGTAGTCCCTCCGTGCACTTCCCTGCGAGGTCAACTACAAATTTGGTCACCTATCTAGGTCTATTTTCATGGACTAACTTGCCTACGATCAGCTGGAAACCAAATCATAATGCTGCATTCTCAATGGAGACTACCTTGTACCCTCATGTGCCTTTCTCTAGATCTCCATATGTGACTTTTATTAGTTGAGCGAGAGCACGATCTGCGGTCTTTCCAGGCTAAAAGTCCTACGGGTCAGGGCCTTGCATGCTTAGCCTAGTGATCTGATTGATCATAATCGGATCCATGATGATGCACCAATCCAACCATAGATATCCTCCATGGTAGCATGACAACAACAGTCGAACATAGGCATTTACTTCCTGATGCCTCCTGAAATGTGGAATCTTCATTACGTTGAGGAGGGTTGACTACGTAAGGTTATGTGTCCACTGCTGCAGTACAATATTGGGGTTATTTCCTTTTGTAATAGTAAAATACTTGTGCAGGGCTAGCATACTGTATACCTTGTGATCTCCAAGGTTAAAATCACTAAATTTTAGTGAGTTGAGCTTCTCCTGGTCAGCATGAGCTGCGCACACCCCTTTCGGGAGGTACGTAGTGACTACAACATAGTCGAAGTATTTGGGTACAAAGTATTGATTCACTGGTCTTCTTAGTGGTAGGATATATTTAGGCAAGATGCTTGGGATCATCTTCATAGGGGCGAAGTCATTTCTGAGTTTAGATGATCTTTCCTAAGGCGATTCTGATGGTCCTGCTCGAGCAGTGGAGGAGGAAGCAGGTAGTATGCCTGAGGACGATGCATGTACACTTGTAGACATTTTGCATTCTGACATGACTCTCTCAGCCATTAAATCAATTATAACTCCTTCAACAATTTTCTCAGCAGCGCTGATCTCGTTCGACATACAAACTTGGGTTAGCTGACACGGGTGCAACAGGAATTCAAATACGACAACGAATAGTAAGGCAATGATCTCAGGGTAAGTAAATCTTAGGGTTCACACTCATATTCTTAGTTAGAAAAAATTATTCTCGGTGCGCAATGCGACAGGTTAAGTAGGAAATCTTAGCAACGACCTACTGGCAATAGACATGGGGCCTTCATTAACTCCATTCTATCCATTGTAGTGCTATCCAACGGTCTAGTGGTAACCCATAACTACTTTTCAATACGTTTGGAGTGGCAGTCGGATGGGTATATTGGTACCAACGACTATATTTCTTTTTTGTGGCGAAGTACTCTATGTCGTTGTTCTGGTATCTCGGCAAAGATCTAATTCTACAATTCTTCCTGTTGTGAAGTGTCCTTTAGAACTTCTTGCAATCTTACAGAATTATACCTTTTCTTCCTTAACTTCATAGCCTTCTTCCCAGTGAGTTTTTTCTCAGTAATTCTTTTACCATTATGATGTTTATCTTATGTGGTCTTAGTTACTTCATGCCGTGGAAACGCTTTCTTAGGGTTCCTTGATAATACTTCTTCTGTAGAAAAAATAGGTAACTCGATCTTCGACGGATCCTCAAGTGTTCTCTTAGCTTCGACATCAGAGGTACTAATATTAAATATTTTTGGTCTTCTCTTATGTTCTTCAATCAAGTGTGCGATCCTTCTGGTCATAAAGTCTTTTAACTCTTGCTTCTTCTGTTCCAAAACTTTCTCTTCTTCTCTTCATCTAGACTATTCTCTATTAATCCAGGGTTTTCCTATGAGCATGGTAAATAGGGCACTGTCTTGAACAAATTTAATGATCTCAAAGTCTTCCTCTGTCGAAGTTCCATTAATAGTCATATGTATCCAACCGATCCTTCCACATAGGTTTACTAGCTTTCCTCTAAAGAAACTGGTTCCTCCTAGGGAAGGGATCATGGCAAGCTTCCCTATAGCTTGCCAAGTTCTTTATGGCATAATGTTCAGTTGCACTTCTTCATCAAGAGTCTAGTCAATGTCAAAGTCCCCTATTCTTTCTTTGATTTTCTCCTTTTCTTTGAATATTTCTAATAACCTAACATGTCGGTGGTCATTCAAGGTATCTTTCATCTGTAGCAATATCTTTTCTGATTCTTGCTGGGTTTCTGCTATAATCTTGGCCTCCTGATCTCCCTCGGGGTTTGCTTGTTCCATATTCAGCTTCTCAAGCCTAGAAATCATTTTAGGGAAATCTGATACTTCATGGTCCATAGCCTTACAACAGAGGCAACTAGGTCTTCTCCCAGGGCATTCTTTGGGAAGATGTCCCAGTCGTCTGCAATTATAACACAGGCTTAGTCCTTTCTTCATTTAGATGTTTCCCAACTCCTTCTGTACTGCGCACTAGGATCATGGTGGCTAACCTGCAGAAAACGTTTTCTAGGGACCTGCATCCACTTGTTAGTCCAGACATTCTTTCGATGCATAGGTATAACATATCTATCACTATACTTATTAGATCTATTAAGCTTTGTTTCATCTATTAATGCCCTAGTTTTGAAACTAGGCCATAATCTATCAAACATACCTAGATCCATGGTTTAGAAACAAAAAAATTTCACTTATCTTACTTCTTCATAGCACAAAGCTTCCAGATCTAAGACTTTTAACTATTCTTACCTTTATCAGAGAAAAAATCTTACAGATCTTACCTCTTTTCTGCAGATCTGACCTTTTTCTTTCAAAAGTTTCCACTTTCACTTTTCTTAGGGTATAGAGCGTTTAGATATCACTTATTTTCTTTGGTATCAACCTCTTTTTCTGTAGATCTGATCTTTTCCTTTCAGATCTAACCTCTTTTTCTCGCCACAAAGCTTTGTAGGTCAAGTAGAATACTGCACACTAGGGCAATAGATCGAAGCAGAGATCTTATTTCGCACAAACATTTTTCTTCTTCAGTTCCCAACAATCACAGTTTTGGTCCCGGCAATGAAACCATTTGTTGGCACAGGGGAAGACCCAGGGTTCAATGCTCAAGAGAGCACCAAAAAATCCCTAACTACTGATGATTTCGGAAACACCTGTGAAGCAGATGAAGTCTCACCCAAGGTAGAGGTAGGGGTGGTTGTAGGACTCATGTGTTTGCAACCTTAGCTGGGACACAGATCTATGGTTATCTTTCTTACAATGCACTCAACATTAGTTATTCGTTAACATACATTCATTAATATACTTCGCAGAAGTCACAGAGCATCACAGTGTATACTTATACTAAGAATGATTCAGTACTTATCCACAGAAATATATGTTAGATTCTGTTAGCGCTCCGTAATTTGCCCAAGGCTGAAAGGCAATCACAGAGGCAACATCAAAACCACTTCGAGTCTTGGATCTAGCCCTCCAAGACTCAGAGAGGGATCTCTCTATCTGATATAGCTTTGTTTGCAGAGGTATTAGGCTAGTTATGAAGAACATGGGTTGGGGTTTTTAAATTATTATTTGGAATATCAAGGAGGGCCATTGGGCAAATGGGGTCTGCACTGTAAACGATGGGATTCACATCTCAGATCTGGACAAGACTGTTACACAGGGCAAGGTAGCAGAAATACTGGATCGATTTAAGTTTTAATGGCATGGATTAGAGGGAGAAATAGCTGAGGGAAAAACCAGGCACAGGAGCAGTCAAGAATTTCTGAACTAGCCTTTAGAAGATAAACATCAAGATCACCACAAGTCAAGAGGCAAAGTATCTGATAATAAATTCTGCCCCTATTACCTTCCTTATGGTAATAAGAAATGAAAACAAACTGTAAAGAAGACAGGAAATACATTAACAAAGCAGAAAAACACCACCGATATATCTACACGAGAATCCTGAGAACAGCTTGTACATCTCTGAATTGGTTATCTAAAAGTTACAGAGAAGAAAAAGTTTCTCTGGTCATACATAACCCATAGTCCCGTGCTCCTGGAGCCTCACAGGTCGAACCCGTTTACATCAAAATCATATGAATAAATAGTATATATCTCATCAATAAGTTTCAGGAGTCGGTTCAACCGCCTCGACCAAAATAGCCACCACTCCCACTGAATTCAGAGCTTTCTGCCATGAAAAATGGACCGTTTTTCTGCGAAACAGGGGTCTGATCGGACGTGATTCTCTCTTCAATGATGACACCTGGGAGAAAAATGAAAGATATTATTGTATATGGACATGTTCTGGACATAAAACCTCTTTCGGTTTCGCCAAATTTTTCCCCAGCTGGCCGTGACAGCTCCTGCAAAATCGGGACAGAAACGGGGAATTTAAAATTTGGAAAAATAGGCCTCGAAGATGTCTTCGTCTCTCCCGCCTCGTAGCTCCGTTGAAAAAAATAGAAAAAGGGTTTTGTTCCTCAGCCCGTGCTGACCAAAAAACTCTCTCGGATTTTGAAAATTCACCTCCGTTTGCTCAAAATCCACCTCGGACGAAGACGTGGTAAAAATGGGCAAAACTGGNTGCCCAGGGGGGTCCGGAATTGAACCTGGGTCATAGATTTGGTTGGGAAATTGTGGGCCGTGTAGATTTGCTTGGTTTTTAATTTAAATTCTAGACCCCCCCTTCGTTAAATTCCGGAAGGTGGGGGGGCCTCCGGAATTAACACGATGTGTTGATATTTCTCGTGGTAAGTGGATAGGGGGGTACGGGGTATGAAATGTGTGGGGGTTTTAGGGGGGTGGGAGTATGGAGGGAGTTAGGTAGTGGAATATGACATGGGAGTGACGTAGGGAGTGGATAGTGGAGGTAGGTGTGGGTGACGTAGGGAGTGGGTACGTGGAGCAGGTAAGGACCAAACAGAATCGATTGAGCCGATTGAAACTGAGGGCGATCATATTAAATGTTTTCTCTCCTGAGGCTAACTGGAAATGATAAAGCCAACTGGTCTCGTGATATCCATTTTCTTATGACTGTCGAAAAGTTTCCTGGATCTGGTAATGATATATCTACTCCATTCGGCATTGCTTTTGCACTGTTTGCAGTTGTCCAAAATGGTATCCTTATAATCACAGTCGGCTCTTCCTCCTCTGACTTTGCATCCTTGAACGTTGAGAACTCCATAGACACACGGGGGATTTGGTCCATCTTTCTGGAAGTATATAGAATTCCCCAATCTTGAGAATGGCTCAATGCCGGTACCATAACAGCACCAGAATGAATCGTGTTTTGTACCCCAACCATGACAGGTAACAACCTTGGAACTTCCAGGCCATAGAGGAAGCATATAAATCATATTCCCAGGTTCATGGCCTCTTTGGATGCTAAGCACACCGTTTGTCCAAGCACGCTCATAATAACCCGCATATGCCATTGCTTTGGTCCATTGAAACAAATGACGAGCAACCTTCAGCATGTTATGAGTAGTACCAGTCTCTTCATTCTCTGGGTCGAGTGCACTAGTAAGTCGCTTTGGGTCATACCAGAATTCACTGCAAGAAGTTCTGCCAGTCGTATAAGCATGTGATGAATCGACAATATCCATGAAATAGATGCCAATTTCCTTGCAAAGTGGATCACCAGTGACTTCATACTGCATTTGTGATCCAACAACCATGGGAATATGTGCATTTGCATGAAATCCAGAAAGGCTGTCAGCTTTAACAACTAGCAATCCCAAAAAGCATGGCCTGTCGAACAGGTGCGCGAGCTCCAAATGTCTCTGATCTCATGATAATGTGTATAAGCGGTAGAGAACGTCATTCATTCCACTAACCTCATCATTAAGAGAATACCAATGTCTCTCTACTGTGTATTTTAAAATAACATTTTGTACACGATCGTAAAAAATATTCGGCCATCCACATGGTCATATTAAATGCCTGAGTATTTCCAGCGAATGTATATTGATCCGACAATCCTGACATGACCTGGTGTATAGTATGATATGGTGCCCCAATAGGTTCGATGGATTCAAAACGATCAAAGAACTCAGAGGGAAAGGCTGAAAGGTAGCATGTTCCCATTGCTTTCTGGCATTCATCAAGAGCAGTAACCACAACAGTCATCTTTTTCCACGCCATGTCATTATGGGTACTTGCCCACATCATCACTGTCATAGTCCTCTTCGTATTGATCAACCATTCTATTTGCGCACACATGAAACTGTGTGGAATCTATGGCTACAATGTAACATGGAGAACCTGTAGATCGTCCCCTTCTGTGCGCATCCGACCATTGAGAAAGGAAAAAGCGAATGGGAATGAAAACCCTGTCGTTGGTGCAGATGCGTGGCTCTAGTCGACACCTTGAAAACTGGTTCGAACATTGTGCAAGGGATTTTAAACACTGCTTTATATATATATTTTTGACTTCCTGCTGTTGATATCCGACATTTACACCGCAAACTGAGCTTTAAGTGAATATATTAGCCAGCGATTTCATATTGCATTGATGAAGTGAGCCCGAACCCGAGGCTTGGGCGTTGGGGTTTGGTGTTTGCGTTGACTTTGGCTTGTGTGTCTGCTCTTGGTGTTGAATGCGTGGAGATTGGCCCTCAGCCAATATAACCTTTTGCTGGACATTTTAATAATTTTTTAATAAAACTATGCATAAAGGCAAAGGCCAGTTTTTTTTTTTTGATAAATTTACCAAAAATGGCTAATAAACCCCATTCTACATTTACCCACAAGAATAACCATTTTATGCCTTTCAAACCAATCCACAAATTTTTGTCAAAAATGCACCAAGCTTGCTTTGAAGGTCGCGCGCAAGCCTCCATCTTAGGCTTGGTCAGTGTCGGGTGTTTCAGCCGCCTTCGCCGAGCATCGTGAGCAAACGCGTAGTGCCTGAGATAGATATATATTAGTCAGAAGACTGATTCCCATAATTTATGGGGTGATAACAGGTGGCTCCACATGGGGAAAATAGCTTTGAAAGAGGTGTTTAGAATCCATGAACTCTGAATTTCGTCGACCAGCTGATCATTGGGCTGCCCTCGAACTGTAAACTGAAAATAAACTGTGAAGAGACAAAAAGAAAATGCTCATCCTGATGAGATTATTGGCATCCTACCTACCCTAATCTAACAGTTACTGCTTCAATCAGGTAATGAAAAGTGCCAATGGAGACAACTCAGCAGTTGATCCCATGATTGGGCTTCCTCATCATGCTTGACGAAAATTAAGGCTGAAATATGGACTGGCAGTTGATGACATATTTGGTCATTATAAAGTAAACAGGCTTGACAACTTGAGCTGACATAAATCTCCATGTAATCTGCTATAGGATCGATGAAATCATGATGCATGGCATGCATTCCTACATCTTTTATGACCAGTAGATCAGTTTCATTTCCAAAATCAAACCATGCATCTGCATCTTCAGCCTTAAAATTGAAAACAAACTCATCATCAAAACTCGATTTCCCCCCTATACATTCTGTGTCTTTCAACCCTTCCTCATACAACTGTGGATGCTCTAATGGTTTGTGAAATGAGGCCTCTGCTGAACACACCCCTGCAACTGACTGTCTAATCATATCCTTATCATAACAACTTTTTATTTCATGACTGGAGAAAGAAGAATAATTTTGGCCACACAGGCCATCCAACTGATAAGCTATTGGATCCTGAAAGGACTGACAACACTGCTGCATTGACTCAAATGAAATTCCCTAACCTTTTATATAATTATCCTTCAACATTTGTCCAATAGTTTCCTTCAAAACTTGAAATGATTTAAAGCACAATGGAACAAAGTTCGTTTGGATTAAATCACAATTTGTCTCAGGCCCTAAGCTATCATCAAGAATTTGAAGATCACTGTAGTTCAAGGGCTGCGACACTGGGTTTAGAACAACCTCCATATCCTTAATGGTTTCATCAACTGATTGGTTAGAGGAATTTTTTTCTTTACTGTTTACCACTGGCCAAGAATTTCTTTTCATAAATTGAAAACATGAGCAACATAAGGACAAAGTGTCTTTACTTACTTTGACATTTTCTTCACATTCTTCATCGCTGTCATGATTGTTGTGCAAGGGCTGATTGTCATATCTGAATGGTAAATGATCTTCTTCCAGCCAATGACATGCTGCCGGTTCCTCTAAACAGTCAACCTCTATTTCAGCTTCATGATCGTCCTCATACTGGTCCCACTTGGGTGGACAATCCAAGTAAGGAATGTCGTCGAACATGCACATCATATCAACCGATTTCTCCTCTACAAGTTGAGATGGAGCTTCATATTTGACTGTGCCGTGAATTGAATACATGAACGAATCATCATTCAAACCATGGTATCGAGGGTGTGCAGCAACATGTTTGGGAACTATGGCACTTTCTTTCTCTAAAATCAAGGGACCATGATGTCTTTGGACAGCAAGCTCCTCTTGCCTATTGATCCTCTGCATCATCTCCTCAATGGTATTGACCAAAACCTCCAGTTTATCTTCTGATAAATTCAGCTGCTCCATTTCTTTATCCTTCAACTGTGACCTCTTGATCAGCAAGTTGGTCTCCACATCAACGGCAATTCGCTGCATTTCTTCAAGGCTTGCAGTATTCCTTTCTCTTAACTGAAATGTCATCTCAGGATCGAAGGCATATGGGTAATGCAAGTGGGAAGATCCTGGGGGTGGCCTTATATCAGCAGGTATTGCATGATATGCATGATTAAATCTGGCTGAAAATTGGTGTACAGTCTCCCCTGGCTTTCTTTTCAAGTGTTCATATTCTTCTAGGATGAGGAAAACATTTCCCCTGATCACCCACCTATCTGAGAACACTTGCATGAACTGCTGAAAATTTCTAATGCTTGCAGCTGGAAGGTTCTTAAACCAATCTTTGACTTTACCTACCAGAGATAGGGCAAACATTCTGATGTTGACATCATCATCTTCTACCTCATAAAGGTGAAGGAAATCTTCAAGGTTTTGAATATGCTTTTCAGCAGTGATCTTCTCATTTTCTCCATCAAACCTAGGCAGATTATCAATGTAATTGATAGGGAGGTCATGGAGAATAGGAGGCAAATATAGAGGCTTGTATCTGTCTGGGACTTGTGCAGGCAGAGGAGATGAATCAAGGGAGTGACAAACATCCAGAGGTTTAGTAGGAGCAGGAGACAAAGCAGGAGGCTTATGTCTCACTGGGGTTTCTACAGGTGCATCTGGGATGTGCACAGGTGTATGAGCATGTACATAATCTACAGTTGTGGGTATGATATCTTGAGACTCATCAATTGACTGATGGTCAAAATACTCTTCAACAATATACTTCTGACCAGGTTTAGAAAAAGACAAGACATGATTGCAGATAAAACCAAATATTTCTTGAATGCAATTCGAACTTGAATACCTGGTCTTTCTAGGTTGCTTGGCCATGCTTCAGGTTCTTCCTCCAGTGGAGTCTTCGAGTTGGCACTGTCTGGAGCTGATTGGAGTCGCCAGGTGAATGGTCTCAGCCTTCTTGTGTCTGGTCACTGTCCACCATCAGTGATCAGAGATGTATCTTGAAGTATACTACTGAGAAAAGTCCCCAGTGGAGTTGCCATTCTGTTAGCGCTCCGTAATTTGCCCAAGGCTGAAAGGCAATCATAGAGGCAACATCAAAACCACTTCGAGTCTTGGATCTAGCCCTCCAAGACTCAGAGAGGGATCTCTCTATCTGATATAGCTTTGTTTGCAGAGGTATTAGGCTAGTTATGAAGAACATGGGTTGGGGTTTTTAAATGATTATTTGGAACAACAAGGAGGGCCATTGGGCAAATGGGGTCTGCACTGTAAACGATGGGATTCACATCTCAGATCTGGACAAGACTATTACACAGGGCAAGGTAGCAGAAATATTGGATCGATTTAAGTTTTAATGGCATGGATTAGAGGGACAAATAGCTGAGGGAAAAACCAGGCACAGGAGCAGTCAAGAATTCCTGAACTAGCCTTTAGAAGATAAACATCAAGATCACCACAAGCCGAGAGGCAAAGTATCTGATAATAAATTCTGCCCCTATTACTTTCCTTATGGTAATAAGAAATGAAAACAAAATGTAAAGAAGACAGGAAATACATTAACAAAGCAGAAAAACACCACCGATATCTCTACATGAGAATCCTAAGAATAGCTTGCACATCTCTGAATTGATTATCTAAAAGTTACAGAGAAGAAAAAGTTTCTCTGGTCATACATAACCCATAGTCCCGTGCTCCTGGAGCCTCACAGGTCGAACCCATTTACATCAAAATCATATGAATAAATAGTATAGATCTCCTCAATAAGTTTCGGGATTCGGTTCAACCGCCTCGGCCAAAATAGCCACCACTCCCACTGAATTCGGAGCTTTCTGCCATGAAAATGGACCGTTTTTCTACGAAACAGGGGTCCGATCGGATGTGATTCTCTCTTCAATGATGACACCTGGGTGAAAAATGAAAGAGGTTATTGTATACGGACATGTTCTGGACAAAAACCTCTTTCAGTTTCTCCAAATTCATCCCCAGCTGGCCGTGACAGCTCTTGCAAAATCGGGACAGAAACGGGGAATTTAAAATTTGGAAAAATAGGCCTCGAAGATGTCTTTTCCTCTCCCGCTTCGTATCTCCGTTGCAAAAACTGGAAAAATTGTTTTCTTCCTCATCCCGTGCTGACCAAAAACCTCTCTCAGATTTTGAAAATTCGCCTCCGTTTGCTCAAAATCCGCCTCGGACGAAGACGTGGTAAAAATGGGCAAAACTGGTAAAAACATGCAAAAGAGGTTTTTGGCGGGAGACGGAATTTCGGACCCCCCCCCTCGTTAAATGCACACTGCCCGGGGGGGTCCGAAATTGAACCTGGGTCATATATTTGGTTGGGAAATTGTGGGCTGTGTATATTTTCTTGGGTTTTAATTTAAATCTCGGACCCCCCCCTTCTTTAAATTCCAGAAGGTGGGGGGGGCTCCGGAATTAACACGATGCGTTGATATTTCTCGTGGGAAGTGGATAGGGGGGTAAGGGGTATGAAATGTGTGGGATTTTTAGGGGGGCGGGAGTATGGAGGGATTTGGGTAGTGGAATATGACATGGGATTGATGTAGGGAGTGGATAGTGGAGGTAGGTGTGGGTGACGTAGGGAGTGGGTACGTGGAGCAGGTAAGGACCAAACAGAATCACTTGAGCCGATTGAAACTGAGGGCGATCATATTAAATGTTTTCTCTCCTGAGGCTAACTGGAAATGATAAATCCAACTGGTCTCGTGATATCCATTTTCTTATGACTATCGAAAAGTTTCCTGGATCTGGTAATGATATATCTACTCCATTCGGCATTGCTTTTGCACTGTTTGCAGCTGTCCAAAATGGTATCCTTATAATCACAGTCGGCTCTTCCTCCTCTGACTTTGCATCCTTGAACGTTGAGAACTCCATAGACACACGGGGGATTTGGTCCATCTTTCTGGAAGTATATAGAATTCCCCAATTTTGAGAATGGCTCAATGCCGGTACCATAACAGCACTAGAATGAATCGTGTTTTGTACCCCAACCATGATAGGTAACAACCTTGGAACTTCCAGGCCGTAGAGGAATCATATAAATCATATTCCCGGGTTCATGGCCTCTTTGGATGCTAAGCACACCGTTTGTCCAAGCACGCTCATAATAACTCGCATATGCCATTGCTTTGGTCCATCGAAACAAATGACGAGCAACCTTCAGCATGTTATGAGTAGTACCAGTCTCTTCATTCTCTGGGCCGAGTGCACTAGTAAGTCGCTTTGGGTCATACCAGAATTCACTGCAAGAAGTTCCGCCAATCGTATAAGCATGTGATGAATCGACAATATCCATGAAATAGATGCCAATTTCCTTGCAAAGTGGATCACCAGTGACTTCATACTGCATTTGTGATCCAACAACCACGGGAATATGTGCATTTGCATGAAATCCAGAAAGGCTGTCAGCTTTAACAGCTAGCAATCCCAAAAAGCATGGCTTGTCGAACAGGTGCGCAAGCTCCAAATGTCTCTGATCTCCTGATAATGTGTATAAGCGGTAGAGAACGTCATTCATTCCACTAACCTCATCATTAAGAGAATACCAATGTCTCTCTACTGTGTATTTTAAAATAACATTTTGTACACGATCGTAAAAAATATTCGGCCATCCACATGGTCATATTAAATGCCTGAGTATTTCCAGCGAATGTATATTGATCCGACAATCCTCACATGACCTGGTGTATAGTATGGTATGGTGCCCCAATAGGTTCGATGGCTTCAAAACGATCAAAGAACTAAGAGGGAAAGGCTGAAAGGTAGCATGTTCCCATTTCTTTCTGGCATTCATCAAGAGCAGTAACCGCAGCAGTCATCTTTTGCCGCGCCATGTCATTATGGGTACTTGCCCACATCATCGCTGTCATAGTCCTCTTCGTATTGATCAACCATTCTATTTGCACGCACATGAAACTGTGTGGAATATATGGCTACATTGTAACATGGAGAACCTGTAGATCATCCCCTTCTGTGCGCGTTCGACCATTGAGAAAGGAAAAAGCGAATGGGAATGAAAACCCTATCGTTGGTGCAGATGCGTGGCTCCAGTCGACACCTTGAAAATTGGTTCGAACATCGTGCAAGGGATTTTAAACACTGCTTTATATATATAATTTTGACTTCATGCTGTTGATATCCGACATTTACACCGCAAACTGAGTTTTAAGTGAATATATTAGCCAGCGATTTCATATTGCATTGATGAAGTGAGCCCGAACCCAAGGTTTGGGCGTTGGGGTTTGGTGTTTGCGTTGACTTTGGCTTGTGTGTCTGCTCTTGGTGTTGAATGCGTGGAGATTGGCCCTCGGCCAATATAACCTTTTGCTGGACATTTTAATAATTTTTTAATAAAACTATGCATAAAGGCAAAGGCCAGTTTTTTTTTTTTGATAAATTTACCAAAAATGGCTAATAAACCCCATTCTACATTTACCCACAAGAATAACCATTTTATGTCTTTCAAACCAATCCACAAATTTTCGTCAAAAATGCACCAAACTCGCTTTGAAGGTCGCGCGCAAGCCGCCATCTTAGGCTTGGTCAGTGTCGGGTGTTTCAGCCGCCTTCGCCGAGCATCGTGAGCAAACATGTAGTGCCTGAGATAGATATATATTAGTCAGAAGACTGATTCCCATAATTTATGGGGTGATAACAGATTCAATTGATCAAGCACTAAGCATCTCATATATCAGAGCTAATGTTCATTCATTCATCAACAACATAGAGCATAACTAGATCTACTTAATCACATCAAGCACTTAGACAAGAAAGAGATAAATACATAAGAGTGAAGAACAAACCATTATACACATAGTTAGCGTGGTTCACCCCCACCCTGGGGCTACGTTCACAAAGTATTCTTTATATTATCTTTGTCAAGCTTAGAGCACGGAGCTTCAATGACCCTTACTTCACACAGGACAGAAGATCTGCGCAACTTGCTAGATCCTTCTTCCTTGCACTTAGCTCTAAGCTTTCTACAGTCTCTCATAGGGACTTGCACTCAGCCCTGCAAGTCTTACACAAAATGCAAAGAGCCTTACAATACTTGATCACACAGATCCAACTCTTAGCACTGTAGCCAACTTGCACTAAGCAATCACCAAGTGCACTAAGTAACAACCTCCTTTATATATTACATTGCCTATGTATTTATAGATTTCAAAATGGGCCTAAATGTGGGTAAACCCATAGGTTGACATCTCTTTCCCATTCCATCAACCCAAAACCCTAAAATGGACCCAAAAATAGGTCTTTCTTCCTTAATTTCTGCTTTGCGTTGCGCTCCATCTTTGGCAAGTTGTCGCAATCCACAAAAGTGGTCAAGTATGACCAAGTACTCTTAGACTTGGTCAAGGGCCAACATCTGTCTTCCCCTTTCTAGTTATAACTTAGAGTTAGAACCCACATTTGATTCAGAGACTTTCACTTCAGCCACCAGCGACTACTTTGAGCAGAAATCAACTATGTTATGCCAAGGGCTCTTATGGATGTCACATCACTTCATTGAATCCTATTTTGTCTTTATGGTGTCCTTCTTTGTTTACATCTTGGACTGGTTGTCCTGATACTGTGCATATTTTCTTTATCCTTTGTTCTGTAGGTTGGAGCCTCCCTTTTCTGGTTTTTTCTACGAGGGGTTCCCAGGCCCAAATTGTAGTGTCTTTTGTCAGAGCTTCTGCTCGATTTTGACAACATATTGATAGGCCGTGCCCAAGGAGGAGATGTACAGAAATTACATTTCATTCTGGATGTATCTATGCAGAGAACCGTGGTACTTGAGAACTAGATGTCACTCTGAGTCTTTGATACCCAACTTGGTGCGCAGGGTATGGAGGATATTTATCAAATCTAGCACTGCTTGGTCTCTTTCTTGCTGCAGGGTGGTCCATTTGGTATACAAGTCATTATAACTTCTGACATGGTAGTATTGTTTCTTAATAGCATCCTTGACGGATTCCCAGGTGGCCGCGACTGTAAATAATGAGGGTTCCTATGTTTCCTTTTACTCACAGAAAGTTTCCCACCAATCTTTGACATGCATAATGACTTTGAGGAGCGTAAAAGTAATATTTTCTCTATTTGTAAAGTTATGGATAGAAAAATGCCCTTCTAGTAGATTCAACCACTTGTCTACAACATTTGCATCTATCTAACCTTCAAATATAGGAATATCAAAGTTGATTTGTACTTTGAAGGGGAGGGGGGTGCCTCTGCTCGAGGAAGATCTATCGCTTGTTGGTAGCCGCTGAAGGATTTGCGTGAAACTATCCATCATCTCATTCCTCTATTGCATGAGGGATTCCTCAAGAATTTTTTTGAAAGGATCTCCTGTCCCTTCATCTTTCTTTTTGTTGGTTGTGGACCCTGATTATCTTCCTGATTCATAGGTCCTTGCTTTCAGTCGTGTTTATACCCCATGAATTATTTACACCCCAGAGGTATGTACACTCTGCCACGCGGGGGAGTGCAGAGGGGGGGTTACCCCTCTGCAGGTTTCATGGGGGATATCCCCCTGGTTGGGAGTTCTGGGGCCAAGCAGGCCCCCAACAGGGGTTTGGGGGTGAAGCCCCCAAAGGAAAAATTGCCTTGTAATTGTATTTTGTAATTTCATTGTAAATCTGGACCATTCATTATAAGGTCACAAATCTAACAATAGAGATTATGTTAGGGTTTTTTTCCTTAGAAGGTAACCCTCTTTTATGAGGGAAATGTATTGCAACTATGGTTGATTGTGAATATTGTATTCTGAGATAGGAGACTGTGA
>JASDQU010241456.1:0-11555 GCA_032191745.1 Picea mariana
GCTTCCCAAGTTTGATCCTGATTCAAAACAGATAGCTGAAGATCATATCAAAAAATTTATGTTAGCCATAAGACTCCGCAATGTTGAACATGAAGATGTTGTATGTAGGTTGTTCCCTTATACTTTCGAGGGTAATGCGTCCACTTGGTACTTTGCCCAACAGCCCCATACCATCGTGTCTTGGGAAAAGTTTGAGTCGTGATTTTTGGAAAAATTCGGAGATGGTAAAGCTCCGGAAGTCTTAGTCATGGACCTTTCAAGCTTAAAAATGAACCCGAAAGAAAAAGTTAAAGATTTTAACCAAAGATTCTTGACACTTAAAAATCGAATCCCTGCAGACTCTATGCCTACTGAGAGTCTTATAATAGCTTACTACACTAAATATTTGCATCAAAGCATAGCTATTTGGGTTAAACAATCTAAAAAGGCCACGTTGTTAGAAGCCTTCGAAGAGGCTACCCAGATTGAAAAAGACATACTCAGTCTTAAGGACTCTTCTAGCAATGAAATTGAAACTAGCTCTTCTTCCAAAAGGAATATTGAAATTCTCCCCAGACCCACACAAAGTAAAACACAACCCGAAAAATATGATTTGGAAAACCTAACTAAAGTTGTTCAAAAATTGTCTAATCAAGTTATAGACTTAAAAAGGTCGACTGAAGAAGCTTCCTCGAGTAAAGGACCCTACAAACCACCTTTCTGAAAGCCCTTTCCTACCAACCGAACTAATACAACCACCAAAGGCCTTAATCTAGAAAGTTTGCAATGTGCTCTTCAAACAAATCTAGAATCCCAAGATAACTTGATGCCCCCTGATACCCTTAGGAGGAAAGAGAACCAGAGACAGTTCCAGAAGAAGAGTCTTCTACAAACATTTTTGGACACTTCTCGGATAGCATCTTTCAAGATAACTTCGAGACTGTTCACCCTTATAACACTAGGAGTAAGACCGCAAACAAGCCTTGCACCGAGAACACTACGAATTCACCTCCAAAGCCATCTAAATCAGCAGAGACTAAACAAAGCAATGTCGGCCCCAACTTAGATTACGATGTTGTTGAAGATCTTAAAAAATTAAGGGCAAACATTTCTATTTATGAGTTATTGAAGTTTCCATTTTTGTTACAGAAGATGTTGCAAAATATTTCAGAGAACAACAAGAATGGTAATTCAAATGGTAACAAGGTTGTGCAAAGCTAAGTTCCGCAGAAGACTTCCACTAAAAATAATCCTGATCCTCAAAATAAAGGAAGCCTTCCTGTAGCCCATGTAAACAATGTAAATAATGTAAATAATGTAATAATACTTCAGATAAAGTAGACTTCGAAATTGCGAGTAAAAAGCCACAAGCTACTACTCTTAGTACTCGCAAAAATGTACCTCCTTTTCTTTTAACTTTCGAGATTTTCAACAGAAATGTGGATAATTGTATGGTTGACTCAGGAGTGTCGTCCAATGTGATGCCTTGGTCGGTCTGTCAAAAGATTAACGCTGAAGTAGAACCATCTTATTTAAAAATCATACAACTTGATCGAACAAATTTTAAAGTTATAGGCGAACTAAAGAATATGTTAATTAGATTATCATCCAACCCAAAGGTTCATCAAGTTATTGATATAATTGTGGTGGATATTCCAGAAGTGTATGGTCTATTTTTGAGTAGGGACTGGTCAGAGCAGCTACATGGTTACTTTGCAAAAGACTGGTCTCACTTATGGCTTCCAGAGAACGGTAAGCCTAACAAGATCAGAGTGAATCGTGAGCGCTACCTCAAGTTCACGGTTACAGATTTGAACGATCCCAACGAACCATACACACCTCCTGCTGATTCAACTAAAGTGAAAGGGATGGACACCTTATTCGGAAACTTCATGGCCGAGGTTTCACCTATCACTAATCTAGAACAGCAGTCCGAGATCATGGCATATATGCAACCAACAGCTTCTATGCAACAGTCCCATGTGCCCGATGGAAACCAAATTTGGTCTCTATATTTCGATGGTTCCATGTCTAAAGAAGGAGCTGGTGCAGGCTGCATCATTATCGATCCGGCAGGTAACAAGACATTAATGGCTTGTAGACTAGAATTTGAATGTACTAACAATACTGCAGAATACGAGGCTTTAGTGCATGGTCTCAGAAAATCTCTGGATATGAACATTCAAAACCTGGTTGTATTCGGTGACTCTGAAATAGTGGTTAGGTAGGTAAAAAACTCTATACACTGTCTTTCCCCGCATCTCAAAAGTTACCAGTCTGAGGTATGGAGTTTAATGAATAAATTTTCTTCTTTTAATATAAATTTCGTTCCTAGATTAAATAATGCTGAAGCAGATCTACTAGCTAATGTAGCCTCTAAACTTCTTCCTGCAGAAGGCTTGTCCCCAAACACATTCTCCGTCGAGCTATTGTTTCGACCATCTGTTCCTGACAATATCACAAATTGGAGAGTATTTGACGATGATCAACAAATCATTAACTTTTTGCACAGGGAAGAAACCTTTCAAGGTGCAGTGATAGATGAACGCACGCACGACGACAATTTGCATGATTTTACAGTAATACCTGATCCAAAATATCCTGAAGCTCTATCGGACATGGTAAATTTCATACCCAAATCCATAGTTAGATTAGAAAAGTTTTATGATTTTGAAGATAAATTTAAAAAGACAGTCAATTGTAAAACCAATAGTTCCTCGTTGCCTTATGAAAAAGTCAATTTAGGAAGTAGTGAAAATCCTCAGTGTATTAATCTAGGCTTGGGATGTTCTAGACAAGAAAAAGATGCTTTTGTTAAATTATTTAAAGAATTTAAGGATGTCTTTGCATGGACATACGATGATCTTAAAACGTTCGATCCTAATATCATAGAGCATGTCATCCCGATGAAGCCCCAAACCTTACCCTTCCAAAAGAAACTGAGGAAAACGCACTGTAAACTTGAACCGACCGTTCAAAAAGAATTGAATAAACTCCGAAGTGCTAAAATAATTTTTCCTGTTATGCATACTCAATGGCTGTCCAACCTTGTGATAGTCCGGAAGAAAAATTGTGAAATCCAACTTTGTGTCAATTTTTGAAACCTCAATAGAGCGTCTGACAAAGACAACTATCCTGTCCCACCCAAGGAACAGATCCTGCAACAGGTATCTAGTTTCAAGAGGCTATCTTTATTGGATGGTTTCTCTGGATACAACCAAGTCCTGATGTCTCCACTAGACCAAATCAAAACCACCTTCCGTACTCCATGGGGCACTTATGCTTATCGCAAAATGCCCTTTGGATTGATTAATGTTGGTGCTACCTTTCAGAGAGCAATGGACATTGCTTTTCGAGGCTTAATCAATCACTCCGTCGTAGTTTACTTGGATGATGTGACCGTTTATTCTAAAAACAAAGACGATCATCTAGCCCACTTACGAGCCATTCTGCTACGATGTCGTAAATATGAAATCTCCTTGAACCCCAAAAAGTCCATCATTGCAGTAGAATAGGGTAAAATACTAGGATTCATTGTGTCTAGTGATGGAATGATTATTGACCTCGAGAGGACTCAAGTCATCGCTAAACTCCCTCCTCCTACATCCAAGAAATCCATGCAGTCTTTCTTAGGCCAGATTAACTTCGTGAGAAGATTTGTCCCCAGTTTCTCCGAAATGGTCAGGCCTCTACAAAACCTGATTAAGAAAGACACCCAATATCACTGGGGACCCACTGAAAACCAAGCTTTTAATGCGATAAAGAAGGCTATAATAGATTCTCCGTCTCTCATGAGCCCTGACTTCTCTCAAGATTTTACACTCTATACTTTTGCCTCTGATCGTTCCTATGCCGCAGTCCTAACTCAGAAGAATTCCAATAGTAACGAAGTACCCATCGCCTTTATCAGTTCCTCTTTCGAAGGTGTTGAACTTAACTACCTAGCGGTCGATCGGCAAGCCTAAGCTGTTTTCAAAGCAGTTAAGCATTTCTGGTCCTATCTTTTGAAGTCAAGGATGAAAGTCATTGTCCCCTACCCTGTTGTTAGGAACTTGTTAGTGCAAAAAGAGCTAGGAGAGAAGAGAGCCAACTGGGTCACCTCCTTGCAGGAGTATGACTTAGAAATCACCCCAGCTCAGATCATGAGAGGCCAAGGGTTGTGTAAATTTGTTGTTGATTCCAAAACAGGACAACAAGAAGATAGTGGTACGTCAAACCTAGAACAACGCGATCAAAGTTTAATTTGTTGTGCACAAAACCTCGTTAGTCCCTGGTACGGTGATATTAGATTCTGTCTTGAACATGGATCAACACCCCGTCACCTTGACCCCACCAAAAGAAGAGCGTTGAGACTAAAGTTTTCCTCCTTTCATCTAGTTAATGGTGTAGTGTTTCGTCAGAATTTTGACGGCGTACTGATGCATTGTCTCGAGAAAGATGAAGCAGAAAAAGTCTTGCTCGAGTTGCATGAAGGAGAAGCTGGTGGTCACTTCGGTGGTGACACCACTTCTCATAAGGTTTTAAGATCCATTTACTATTGGGCCATGCTTTTTAGGGACACCCATGCCTTGTGTCATAAATGTATCATCTGTCAGAAAGCATCAGGGCGGTTGCAAAAACCAGCCTTTCCCTTGCAACCCATTTCAGTAGATTCTCCTTTCCAGCAATGGGGCCTTGTTATCATAGGTCCTATTAACCCTACATCCTCACAAGAACACAAGTATATTGTGACAGCCACAGATTACTTTACTCGATGGTCTGAAGTTGCTGTGCTAAGAACTGTTAACACCAGTCAGGTAATCGCTTTTCTAAACTCGAATATTATCACTCGTTTCGGTATTCCTGATTGTCTAGTCTTTGACAACGCTTCATACTTTTCTTCTCTTAAGATGAGAGAGTTTTATTTGGAAAAAGGAATAAAGTTGAAGTATTCTGCTAGTTATTACCCCCATGGCAACAGCTTAGCAGAGTCAACCAACAAGAACTTGATCAAAATTATCAAGAGAACCGTGGCTGAAAATCACAAGAATTGGCACAATGCACTATTGAACGCACTATGGGCTGATAGGGTGACACCCAAAGCCACTATAGGTTGTCCCCCCTTAGAAAGCTGAATTAACGCTTTGATGAAGTTGGAAGAAGTAAGATCCCAAGCTAAGCGTAAGTTAGACCAACATCAACAATTAATTAAAAGCTGGGTCGATTCTAATTCTACTTCTGATAGAAATTTTGAAGTAGGCGATCTCGTCTTGAAGTGGGACAAACCACACGAAGGAAAAGGTGAACACACCAAATTTCAAAACTTATGGCTTGGGCCATTTTTAATTGTTGAAAAGTTGGGTCCTAGTTCCTTTCAATTGCAGAATCTTGAAGGGAAGCTTGACACCTATCCGGTGAATGGCCAAGCCCTGAAGAGATACTTTGCTTCATAACTACCCTTGTATATTATGTAAATATCTCTTTTTTTTGTTTGCATTTTCGTTTGCTTTCTATTTCTATTTTGTTTTGAATTTATCAGTTTGTGTTTTTGGACATACACATACCTGTACACTGAGCCATTCAGACTAAGATGATAGAAAAAATTCTTCGCTGAAATAAATTCTGAATATTTGTACAAACATCAATGATAAATCTCTGAAACTGATATCTATGTTGGAAAATTTTGTTGTTTGAAAGAATTTTTATGATTTCAATCTCTGAGCAAAGCTGGTCATGATCATCTATTATCTTTTTACACTGTCCCTTTTCCGTAAAGGAATGACTCAAAAGATGTCTCCCTGTCATAGGAAGTTGTTTTGTAAATAAAACATCTTTGGAGCTAAATAAAGGACAATGTTAAAAAATTCTGATGAGGTATAAAATATGTCAAAATATCAAGATTTTCAGCGTCACCCCGCTCAGTTATATCTTTTCAAAAGAAAAACAAAATAAAATTATTAATAAGAGCTGTGGGAAGTGCTTGTAAACCCACCGGGATACTGAACAGGTCTGCTGGCAGCGGGTAAATGAAAGCATGGCACCAAGACAACTTCGTCGGGGTACTGAACAGGCCCGCTGGCAGCAAAGCAATGTCAGGTACATGAAAATCTGCAACAAATAAGAAACCTCTTTAATGTCCTTTATGATGATCTAGAACTTCTTGACAGGATACAGATGTCAGAGTGGGTTAAATGGCAACCCTGTCGAGGCTATGGACGCCTGCTGGTAGCAGTGGCCATGCCAACAGTATTAGAGATTTTATCATTAATGTCATGACTTGCTGATCTTAAGACTGTTATTGGTTTTCATCTTTTAAAACACTGCTGGGAAAAAAAAAATGATTAATGATGATGTTAGTACGATTTTCTGGTTGTTATTTTTGAGTTGAAATTTTCTTTGGTGTCCTAATCTGAATTTGTTTCTTTTGACAGAGATAACTGCTTCTACCAATGTGTCGCCATTGTTGGAAGCCAAATCACTTTTTTATGATCCTATAATCTGCCTTCACCTGTGTCTTGCAAACATCAAGTCTTTCGTCGCATTTTTTTTAATTGACGACACTTTAATTTTTGCGACATTTGCAAATTTGTCTTCATTAAGTTTTCACGACTGTAAGCATGAAAACTTCTCCTTTCGAGGTTACATTTTGATCACTATCTGAACTGTCATGATCTTTTTATTGATACTGCCTACTACACTTACCTTTTGTTTATCGTTATGTGGCTGAAAGGGCTTTTAAAATATGCTCATTGAACATTTTTATATTGATTGCATAACTTGATTTTATTAAGTTTGTGAGGCATTGAGCATATAGATTTATGTTGTTTATGACTTGCCTAATCATTGATTCTATGAATTGCATAGGGTTTATGATTTATTTTGTTTTTATATATATGATATGATCCTTATGTTAATCTCTTTATAACTTTTGGCTTGTCAACTATATGAATTCGTTTGGCACATTGGTTAAACATTTATACAATGACGCATGGCTAACATTTGGTGTTGGTTTTACGTTGAATGTCAATGGTTTTAAAACTATAGTTGATTTGGCGCGTTCACATAACACTTACCATTTGATTCTTTGGTTGGCCAAATGATATGGTTTTTGAGCTATGCTATGATTGTTTGAACAGATGTGTAAATCGGTGGTTGTACTTTACCATAACTATCGTGCATGGCAGTGAATGAATCCACCACCCTCGCATGCACGCATTTGTGCTTACCCCTTTTGGCTCGATTCATTGTTGTTGGTTCGGGTATCTCTATTACTGTGTGTTGGTAAATTCAAACCCTTTCCTTACCATGCATTCAACTCCATGGCACAAGTCGTGCGAGTTGAACCCAATGGCAAACAGGCCCTGTTGATGTTTGATAATGCCCGCCAAGATTTTGCAGACAGTGGATGGCTTATCTTCGTGGAACGTTTCGAAGGTTTTAACCTTTGTGTGGCTCGACAATTTTCCATGACCTTCGATGGCTATCGAGCCAAGGTCGACGATATACAATTGGAAATTGATGAACAGTTTATCAGTACTGCTACGGGTTTTCCTGCCACTAGAAAATGATGGTCCAAGAATTGCAAAGTTGAGGAGGTCCCATGGACACTGCTCTTCCAGTCGTGCAAAATCACCTCCTGTGATAGAGGTATGCCAGTAACTATACTTAAACAATGTTGGCATGATTTATTGATGATAATCAAGCAGTTTGTGACCTGCGAAGGTCGGTACGGGTTTGTGTTCTTACACCACCTACATTTTCTTATGGTTTTTACGGGATATCAGCTCAATATGCCCTATTATTTGCATCGAAGCCTATTTAAAATGTCAAAGAAGTACAAAAGACATCAGGCTGATAGTATCCTTTTTCACTATGGGCTGGTTAAGCTTATCGTTGTCTATCATTTGAGTCTACACGGATATTGTTGGAGCAATTTCATTGCTCGAAATGGTTTCAAGGATTCAAACCATACACAGGTTGAAAAACCTGTGGTGAGCGAGGTCAAGGTTGTACCCCCAGTACCCTACCATATCCTTCTACCTAAACCCTCTGCTGACCTTCTTATCGACTTACCCCACACTGTGACTAAGAGTGTTGAGAATGTTAAGCCTATGGGAAAAAATCCCAAGGAAAATCTCACTCCAAATGCTAAAGGAAAAAAGAATGCACATTTGATTTCATGAATGGAAAGAAATAAGCCAAAACCCCATGTCGAACCAAACCCTATCGTGTTGAGTGAGGACTCTGATTCGGAAGTGGAGCATTTCTTGGCTAGAGAATACCCCTATTCGCAAGGTTTGTGTGCCAAACCCTCGTATGACTTTGTGTCAAACCTGCCCCCCTACCTACAGGATGACCCTATCTACCCAGTCATTAAGTTTCCTTGTGAAGCCCCCGGTCATTTATCCAAACCCTCTCCCGCTTTGTCTAAATCTACAGTGCCATCCTGTGAACAATGCAGTTCATGGTTAGAGTGATATTATCTTGATGTTCTGATTCTCCAATCAAGGATTCAATCTTTGGAGGACCAGATTACACTGCTTACCAGTCAAAAGCCCAAGCTACAAGCGACAAACAAGAAACAAAAGACGACAGACTCCATTTTGTTTAAAAATGTGGAATCAGCCACGGCTGTCGTGAATTCTAAGTTGGCATAATTGAGCAGCCTCACCATTACACAGGTATGTTTTGATATCACTTGTTTATATAACGATTTGAATTCGGTTTTAAAAATCTCTGTTCATAGCATTGATTGGCTTTGTTACATTGTATGCATTCTATACATAGCTTTTCTTTGACAAAATGGAATTTTGTTTTTCCCAGTTTAGCTTCTATTAGATTTTCATCGATTTGATTGATCTTAATGAGGATTTGATTTGTTTGAGTGAGTTAAAATGGATGCTCTGCTGTCAATTGAATTTGTTTGTATCTATTCTAGGCAGGAACTATTTCTCATATTAAATTTTGAACACAATTACATTTTGATTCGATCTCGTTATAATGCATACGTTATGATTGGTAACAATTTTGATGAGGTTAATTGTTACGGTTTGTTGTGCCATATGACTTTAAAAGAACAAGATTTCAACTCAGATCATTGCCAATGTGACTCTGTTTCTTTGCGAACATTGCTTTTTATTTTAAGCCTGTACAAACACGCCCAAATCATCAATAGATTCAATTCATAATGAGTATGCTAAAAACCCAGCCGGTTAATTCGCATTGGTTTACTGTTAGCTCGACCATGTCATCAGTTGAATTCATATTTGTGATGGATACTCTGTTTGAATTTGATTTGTAAAATGAGACTGGTTATATCCGGATTCAGGATTTATTTCTATGTTAAACCCGGTCATGATTCGTTTGAAATTAATGGTTTCGTTCAAAACCAATCGAGTTTATTTTCCCATTTTACAATAACCAATTATCACTTATGTCAATTCTATTATGATTGTGATCAAAGACAAATTGATCTGGTTACGATTTTATATGAGTTAATTCTCGCACCTGTTTGAATTAATCTACCTATGGCATGGATCGTTTGATGTCATGACAACTATAATAATTTTAAAACGATTTTGTTTCGATCTCATCGTATCTCTTGTTGTTGGAAAAACACAATGTTTGCCTGCGATTTGTTTTGTTACATTGCTTTCAAATTGGATATGAAACGATTACAAAACTATTTGGTTTTGATTCTGTCTACCCGATTATGATAACAATCGAAACAGAGTATGCCTGTTCCTCTATTCGGTTATTGTATTTTGATCCTATTTGATTTAAAATGATACAACATTTTCAAATGAAATGATTCGTTGTTGGTTGTTAATTCAATTTGATTTTATTAAAAAGATTTGATTCAATTTCAATTCTGATCCTGTACCTTTATTTAGATTAGCTACAGAATCAGATGATTCTGTAGCTAAGTCTATGGAATTAAATTTTTATTGTTTTATTAATCAAATATCTCTCTAACTTGTGATTTTTGGTCCATTTCAGGTGAATTCGAAATTGTATGGGATTTGATGGACAGTTTAGAGGATATTTGGATATTTTGATTTCATTTTAGTTTCCTAGTTTAGTTGATTTTGGGAATATCTTCCCAGATTTTGTAAACAGTTTGATAACTTCCACAGGGAGATTTTACCTTGTGGAAAGACTTATAAATACTTATTGTTTTTGTAATAATGATCATCCTCATTCATGGGAGAACAAGGATATGGAATTTTAATACAGACTAAGACATAATTTAATATTCTGCTACAGCTTTAGCTTTTCATAATATCAATATTTTGCTCATGTTTATGTGTATCTATTTGCATTTGGTTAATGACTACTTTAGCTATCTTAGTCTTTTGCAAATGATATAATTTAATCGATATAATCCATATCTGATTTCTTCCAGTGTATAAAAAACATAGCAATTACTTAATTCAGTCTGTGAAAGACAGATTTTTCTTCTTCATAAGTTGAATTATTAAGTATAAGTTTTTGCATAACAGGTTTCCCTTATTGCAGAGATTTATAAATCATATAATTGTTATGATTTTTTATGTCTTGTTTGTCCTATAAACAACTCAAAGAGCAGTGCAGCTTATCGTTTACGAGAAGCTTCTGGATTATCCGGTGCGAGTTTCCTTCGTCCGACCATCTTCGAAGTCATCATACACAGGACAAATTTGGAGCGTTTCCAGGTCTGTTTGTTGTTTATTTGTTTAGTATATTTGTTAGTATTTTAGATAGATATATATGTAGTTAGTATATTAGATTGTTTAATTTCAATTCGTTTTATTTCTTGTTTATAAAATCATAAAATCAAAAAATAAATACCATTCTCTGTCTTAGGGCAGAAAGAAAATGAGTTTTACAGGTTTTATTCAAATCTGCAAGTTGTAGATATTGTATATTTGTGAATAAGTTATAATTCAATTGGTAATTAGATAGTTAATTATTAGAGTTAGTATAGTAGTAATTAGTAGATTGTATTTATATAGTTAGTTAGATTAGTTTAGTTTGTCTAATAGTTAGTTTTAATTAGGTTAGTTAGTTTTATTTATTGTTAGTTAGTTTAGTTTGTTTTGTTTAGTTTTTATTAGATTAGTTAGTTTAGATTAGTTTTCTCTTTGGTTTTCTTAGGACCTTAGAATGGCCAACGAAGCCGATAAGCCTGTCAGGGTGGTTCATTCCAAACGTCTTGGGTTATTAGACATCCCCGGACCGGTTCCACTCTCTCGGTTGACGGACGGTCAATTTCGCCTGTCAACAAATGGTGCTAGAAGGAGGGCCTGAACTTAATTAATGGCACGAGGCGGTCACAAGACTCATCCACCACCTAATCGCACACCTATAGTGACTAGAAGCTGTTCAAACAACAATATTCCCCCTCAAACAACAACTACTTCAAACGACGATCCACAGATCACAGTTGAGCCAGCAACCGCTAATCCTACAGGCGGTGACATCCAAGAGATTGTTCGTCGATCTCTTATCAAAACACATAGTGCCTTAGCATGTCTTAGGAAACCAAAATGTCTGTGGGGTCAACCTTTAGACATCTTTGATATCAGAGAACAATTAGGTGAAACTAACCTCACAGT
>JASDQU010241456.1:11882-23875 GCA_032191745.1 Picea mariana
TGTTGAACATGAAGACGTTGTCTGTAGGTTGTTACCTTATACTTTCGAGGGTAATGCGTCCACTTGGTACTTTGCCCAATAGCCCCATACCATCGTGTCTTGGGAAAAGTTTGAGTCATGATTTTTGGAAAAATTCAGAGATGGTAAACCTTTGAAAGTCTTAGTCATGGACCTTTCAAGCTTAAAAATGAACCCGAAAGAAAAATTTAAATATTTTAACCAAAGATTCTTGACACTTAAAAACTGAATCCCTGCAGACTCTATGCCTGTTGAGAGTCTTATAATAGCTTACTACACTAAATCTTTTCATCAAAGCATATCTATTTGGGTTAAACGATCTAAAAAGGACACGTTGTTAGAAGCCTTCGAAGAGGCTACCCAGATTGAAAAAGACATACTCAGTCTTAAGGACTCTTCTAGCAACGAAACTGAAACTAGCTCTTCTTCCAAAAAGAAGATTGAAATTCTCCCCAGACCCACACAAAGAAAACACAACCCGAAAACTCTGATTTGGAAAACCTAACTAAAGTTGTTCAAAAACTGTATAATCAAGTTATAGACTTAAAAAGGTCGACTGAAGAAGCTTCCTCGAGTAAAGGCCCTACAAACCTCCTTTCCTAAAGCCCTTTCCTACCAACCAACCTAATACAACCACCGAAGGCCTTAATCTAGAAAGTTTGCAATGTGCTCTTCAAACAATGCTAGAAGCCCAAGATAACTTGATGCCCCCTGATATCCCATAGGAGGAAGCAGAACCAGAGATAGTTTCAGAAGAAGAGTCTTCTCCAAACATTTTTGGCCACTTGTCGGATAGCATCTTACAAGCTAGCTTCAAGACTGTTTACCCTTATAACACTAGGAGTAAGACCGCAAACAAGCCTTCCGCCGAGAACACTACAACTTCACCTCTAAAGCCATCTAAATCAGCAGAGACTAAACAGAGCAATGTCAGCCCCAACTTAGATTACGATGTTGTTGAAGATCTTAAAAAATTAAGGGCAAACATTTCTATTTATGAGTTATTGAAGTTTCCATTTTTGTTACTGAAGATGTTGCAAAATATTTCATAGAACGGCAAGAATGGTAATTCAAATGGTAACAAGTTTGTGCAAAGCAAAGTTCCGCAGAAGACTTCCACTAAAAATAATCCTGATCCTCAAAATAAAGAAAGCCTTCCTGTAGCCCCTATAAATAATGTAAATAATGCAAATAATGTAAATAATAATTCAGATAAAGTAGCCTTAGAAATTGCAAGTAAAAAGCCACAAGCTACTACTCTTAGTACTCGCAAAAATGTACCTCATTTTCTTTTAACTTTCGAGATTTTCAACAGAAATGTGCATAATTGTATGGTTGACTCAGGAGCGTCGTCCAATGTGATGCCTTGGTCGGTTTGTCAAAAGATTAACGCTGAAGTAGAACCATCTTCTTTAAAAATCATACAACTTGATCGAACAAATGTCAAAGTTATAGGCGAACTAAAGAATGTGTTAATTAGATTATCGTCCAACCCAAAGGTTCATCAAGTTATTGATATAATTGTGGTGGATATTCCAGAAGTATATGGTCTATTTTTTAGCAGGGACTGGTAAGAGAAGCTACTCGGTTACTTTGCAATAGACTAGTCTCACTTATGGATTCCAGAGAACGGTAAGCCTAACAATATCAGAGTGAATCGTGAGCGCTACCTCAAGTTCACGGTTACAGATTTGAACGATCCCAACGAACCATACACACCTCCTGCTGATTCACCTGAAGTGCAAGGGATGGAAACCTTCTTTGGAAACTTCATGGCCGAGGTTTCACCTATCACCAATCTAGAACAGCAGTCCGAGATCATGGCATATATGCAACCAACAACTTCTATGCAACAGTCCCATGTGCCTGATGGAAACCAAATTTGGTCTCTATATTTCGATGGTTCCAAGTCTAAAGAAGGAGCTGTTGTAGGCTGCATCATTATCGATCCGACAGGTAACAAGACATTAATGGCTTGTAGACTATAATTTGAATGTACTAACAATACTGCAGAATACGAGGCTTTACTGCATGGTCTCAGAAAAGATCTGGATATGAACATTCAAAACCTGGTTGTATTCGGCGACTCTAAAATAGTGGTTAGGCTGGTAAAAGACTCTATACACTGTCTTTCCCCACATCTCAAAAGTTACCAGTCTGAGGTATGGAGTTTAATGAATAAATTTTCTGCTTTTAATATAAATTTCGTTCGTAGATTAAATAATGCTGAAGAAGATATACTAGCTAATGTAGCCTCTAAACTTCTTCCTGCAGAAGGATTGTCCCCAAACACATTCTCCGTCAAGCTATTGTTTCGACCATCTGTTCTTGACAATATCACAAACTGGAGAGTATTTGACGATGATCAACAAATCTTTAACTTTTTTCACATGGAAGAAAACTTTCAAGGTGCAGTGATAGATGAATGCATGCACGACGACAATTTGCACAATTTTACGGTAATACCTGATCTAAAATCTCCTGAAGCTCTATCGGACATGGTAAATTTCATACCCAAATCCATAGTTAGATTAGAAAAGTTTTATGATTTTGAAGATAAATTTAAAAAGACGGTCAATTGTAAAACCAATAGTTCCTCGTTGTCTTATGAAAAAGTCAATTTAGGAACTAGTGAAAATCCTCAGTGTATTAATCTAGGCTTGGGATGTTCTAGACAAGAAAAAGATGCTTTTGTTAAATTATTTAAAGAATTTAAGGATGTCTTTGCATGGACATACAATGATCTTAAAACGTTCGATCCTAATATCATACAGCATGTTATCCCGATGAAGCCCCAAACCTTACCCTTCCAACAGAAAATGAGGAAAATGCACCCTAAACTTGAACCGACTATTCAAAAAGAATTGAATAAACTCCTAAGTGCTAAAATATATTTTCTGTTAGGCACACTCAATGGGTGTCCAACCTTGTCCCAGTCTGGAAGAAAAATGGTGAAATCCGACTCTGTGTCGATTTCTAAAACCTCAATAGAGCATCTGACAAAGAAAACTATCCTGTCCCACCCATGGAACAGATCCTGCAACAGGTATCTGGTTCCGAGAGGCTATCTTTATTGGATGGTTTCTCCGGATACAACCAAGTCTTGATGTCTCCACTAGACCAACTCAAAACCACCTTCTGTACTCCGTGGGGCACTTATTCTTATCGCAAAATGCCCTTTGGATTGATTAATGTTGGTGCTACCTTTCAGAGAGCAATGGACATTTCTTTTCGAGGCTTAATCAATCACTCCGTCGTATTTTACTTGGATGATGTGATCATTTATTCTAAAAACAAAGAAGATCATCTAGCCCACTTACGAGCCGTTCTGCTATGATATCGTAAATACGACATCTCCTTGAACCCCAAAAAGTCCATCTTTGCAGTAGAACAAGGTAAACTACTAGGATTCATTGTGTCTATTAATGGAATGATTATTGACCCCGAGAGGACTCAAGTCATTGCTAAACTCCCTCCTCCTACATCCAAGAAATCCATGCAGTCTTTCTTAGGCCAGATTAACTTCGTGAGAAGATTTGTCCCCAGTTTCTCCGAAATGGTCAGGCCTCTACAGAACCTGATTAAGAAAGACGCCCAATATCACTGGGACCCACAGAAAACCAAGCTTTTAATGCGATAAAGAAGGCTATAATAGACGCTCCGTCTCTCATGAGCCCTGACTTCTCTCAAGATTTTACACTCTATACTTTTGCCTCTGATCGTTCCTATGCCGTAGTCCTAACTCAGAAGAATTCCGATAGTAACGAAGTACCCATCGCCTTTATGAGTTCCGCTTTCAAAGGTGTTGAGCATAACTACCCAGTGGTAGATTGGCAAGCCTACGTTGTTTTCAAAGGAGTTAAGCATTTCCGGTCCTATCTTTTGAAGTCAAGGACGAAAGTCATTGTTCCCTACCCTGTCGTTAGGAACTTGTTAGTGCAAAAGGAGCTAGGATACAAGAGAGCCAACTGGGTCACCTCCTTGCAGGAGTATGACTTAGAAATCACCCCATATTAGATCATGAGAGGCCAAGGGTTGTGTAAATTGGTTGTTGATTCGGAAACAGGACAGCAAGAAGATAGTGGTACCTCAAACCTAGAACAACGCGATCAAAGTTTAATTTGTTGTGCACAAAACCTTGTTAGTCCCTGGTACGACGATATTAGATTCTGTCTTGAACATGGATCAACACCCCGTCACCTTGACCCCACCAAAAGAAGAGCATTGAAACTAAAGTTTGCCTCCTTTCATCTAGTTAATGGTGTACTGTTTCGTCAGAATTTTGATGGCGTACTGATGCGCTGTCTCGAGAAGGACGAAGCAGAAAAAGTCTTGCTCGAGTTGCATGCAGGAGAAGTTGGTGGTCACTTCGGTGGAGAAACCACTGCTCATAAGGTTTTAAGAGCCGGTTACTACTGGCCCACACTTTTTAGGGACGCCCATGCCTTGTGTCGTAAATGTATCATCTGTCAGAAAGCATCAGGGCGATTGCAAAAACCAGCCTTTCCCTTGCAACCTGTTTCAGTAGATTCTCCTTTCCAGCAATGGGGCCTTGTTATCATAGGTCCTACTAACCCTCCATCCTAGAAACAACACAAGTGTATTGTGACAGCCACAGATTACTTTACTCAATGGTCTGAAGCTGCTGTGATAAGAACTGTTAACACCAGTCAGGTAATCGCTTTTCTAAACTCGAATATTATCACTCATTTCGGTATTCCTGATTGTCTAGTCTTTGACAACGCTTCATACATTTCTTCTCTTGAGATGAGTGAGTTTGCTTTGGAAAAATGAATAAAGCTGAAGTATTTTGCTAGTTATTACCCCCAGGGCAACGGCTTAGTAGAATCAACCAACAAGAACTTGATCAAAATTATCAAGAGTACCGTGGCTGAAAATCACAAGAACTGGCACAATGCACTGCTAAACGCACTGTGGGCTGATAGGGTGACACCCAAAGCCGCTATAGGTAACTCCCCCTTTATTCTCGTTTATGGTAGAGAAGTAATTCTGCCACCTCACATTCTTCTTCCTTCACTTCAGTTGTCGCAAAAAATCCAAGAAGAAGATTGCCCCCCCCTAGAAAGCCGAATTAACGCTTTGATGAAGTTGGAAGAAGTAAGAGCCCAAGCTAAGTGTAAGTTATACGAACATCAACAATTGATTAAAAACTGGTTCAATTCTAATTCTGCTTCTGATAGAAATTTTGAAGTAGGCGATCTCGTCTTCAAGTGGGACAAACCACACGAAGGAAAAGGTGAACACACCAAATTTCAAAACTTATGGCTTGGGCCATTTCTAATTGCTGAAAAGTTGGGTCCTAGTTCCTTTCGATTGTAGAATCTTGAAGGGCATCTTGACACCTATCCGGTGAATGGCCAAGCCCTAAAGAGATACTTTGCTTGATAACTACCCTTGTATATTATGTAAATATCTCTTTTTTTTGTTTGCATTTTCGTTTTCTTTCTATTTCGATTTTGATTTGAATTTATTAGTTTGTGTTTTTGGACATACACATACCTGTACACTGAGCCATTCAGACTAAGATGATAGAAAAATTTCTTCACTGAAATAACTTCTGAAGATTTGTACAAACATCAATGATATATCTCTGAAACTGATATCTATGTTGGAAAATTTTGTTGTTTGAAAGAAGTTTTTTGATTTCAATCTCTGAGAAAAGTTGGTCATGATCATCTATTATATTTTTACACTGTCCCTTTTCTGTAAAGGAATGACTCAAAAGATGTCTCCCTGTCATAGGAAGTTATTTTGTAAATAAAACATCTCTAGAGCTAAATAAAGGACAATGTTAAAAAATTCTGATGAGGTCTAAAATATGTTAAAATATCAATATTTTCAGCGTCACCCTACTCAGTTATATATTTTCAAAATAAAAACAAAATAAAATTATTAAAAAGAGCTGTGGGAAGTGCTTGTAAACCCGTCGGGATACTGAACAGGTCTGCTGGCAGCGGGTAAATGCAAGCATGGCACCAAGACAACTTCGTCGGGGTACTGAACAGGCCCACTGGCAGCGAAGTAATGTCGGGTACATGAAAATGTGCAACAAATAAGAAACCTCTTTAATGTCCTTTATGATGATCTAGAACTTCTTGACAGGATACAAATGTCAGAGTGGGTTAAATGGAAACCCTGTCGAGGCTATGGACGCCTGCTGGCAGTAGTGGCCATGCTAACAGTATTGGAGATTTTATCATTAATGTCGTGACTTGCTGATCTTAAGACTGTTATTGGTTTTCGTCTTTTAAAACACTGCTGGGAAAAAAAATGATTAATGATGATGTTAGTACGATTTTCTGGTTGTTATTTTTGAGTTGAAATTTTCTTTGGTGTCCTAATTTGAATTTGTTTCTTTTGATAGAGATAACTGCTTCTACCAGTGTGTTGCCATTGTTGGTAGCCAAATCACTATTTTATGATCCTATAAGCTGCCTTCACCTGTGTCTTGCAAACATCAAGTCTTTCGTCGCATTTTTTTTAATTGACGACACTTTCATTTTTGCGACATTTGCAAATTTGTCTTCATTAAGTTTTCACGACTGTAAGAGTGAAAACTTCTCCTTTCGAGGGTACATTTCGATCACTATCTGAACTGTCATGATCTTTTTATTGATACTGCCTACTACACTTACCTTTTGTTTATCGTTATGTGGCTGAAAGGGCTTTTAAACTATGCTCATTGGACATTTTTATATTGATTGCATAACTTGATTTTATTAAGTTTGTGAGGCATTGAGCATATAGATTTATATTGTTTATGACTTGCCTAATCATTGATTCTATGAATTGCATAGGGGTTATGATTTATTTTGTTTATATATATATGATATGATCCTTATGTTAATATCTTTATAACTTTTGGCTTGTCAACTATATGAATTCGTTTGGCACATTGGTTAAACATTTATACAATGGCGCATGGCTAACATTTTGTGTTGGTTTTACGTTGAATGTCGATGGTTTTAAAAATATAGTTGATTTGGCGCTTTGGCATAACACTCACCATTTGATTCTTTGGTTGGCCAAACGATATGGTTTTTGAGCTATGCTATGATTGTTTGAACAGATGTGTAAATCGGTGGTTGTACTTTACCATAACTATCGTGCATGG
The DNA here is from genome assembly GCA_032191745.1 of Picea mariana. Lineage (NCBI taxonomy): Eukaryota > Viridiplantae > Streptophyta > Pinopsida > Pinales > Pinaceae > Picea > Picea mariana. Next base: position 19,036 of record JASDQU010241456.1, read on the forward strand.
CAGTGAATGACTCCACCACCCTCGCATGCGCGCATTTATGCTTACCCCTTTTGGCTCGATTCATTGCTATTGGTTTGGGTAGCTCTATTACTTTGTGTTGATGAATTTGAACCCTTTCCTTACCATGCATTCAACTCCATGGCACCAGTCATGCGAGTTGAACCCAATGGCAAACAGGCCCTATTGATGTTTGATAATGCCCGCCAAGATTTAGCAGACAGTGGATGGCTTATCTTCGTGGAATGTTTCGAAGGTTTTAACCTTTGCGTGGCTTGACAATTTGCCATGACCTTTGATGGCTGTCGAGCCAAGGTCGGCGATATACAATTGGAAATTGATGAACAGTTTATCAGTCTTGCTACAGGTTTGCCTGCCACTGGACAATGATGGTCCAAGAATTGCAAAGTCGAGGAGGTCCCATGGACACTGCTCTTNCTTCCAGTCATGAAAAATCACCTCCTGTGATAGAGGTATTCCAGTAACTATGCTCAAACAACGTTGGCAGGATTTATTGATGATAATCAAGCAGTTTGTGACCTACGAAGGTCGGTACAGGTTTGTGTTCTTACACCACCTGCATTTGCTTATGGTTTTTATGGGATATCATTTCAATATGTCCTATTATTTTCATCGAATCCTGTTTAAAATTTCAAAGAAGTACAAAAGACATCAGGCTGATAGTAGCCTTTTTCACTATGGGATGGTTAAGCTTATTGTTGTCTGTCATTTGAGTCTACATGGATATTGTTGGAGCAATTTCATTGCTCGGAATGGTTTCAAGGATTTGAACCCTACACAGGTTGCAAAACCTGTGGTGAGCGAGGTCAAGGTTGTACCCCCAGTACCCTACCATATCCTTCTGCCTAAACCCTCTGCTGACCTCCCTATCGACTTACCCCACACTGTGACTAAGAGTGCTGAGACTGTTAAGCCTATGGGCAAAAAGCCCAAGGAAAACCTCACTCCAAATGCTAAAGGGAAAAATAATGCACATTTGATTTCACGAATGGCAAGAAATAAGCCAAAACCCCCTGTCGAACCAAACCCTATCATGTTGAGTGAGGACTCTGATTCGAAAGTGGAGCGTTTCTTGGCTAGTGAATACCCCTATTCGCAAGGTTTGTGTGCCAAACCCTCATATGAATTTGTGTCAAACATGCCCCCCTTCCTACAGCAGGACCCTAACTTTCCAAGCATTAAGTTGCCTTGTGAAGCCCCCGGTCATTTATCCAAACCCTCTCCCGCTTTGTCTAAATCTACAGTGCCACACTGTGATCAATGCAGTTCATGGTTAGAGTGATATTATCTTGATGTTCCAATTATCCAATCAAGGATTCAATCTTTGGTGGACCAGATTACACTACTTACTAGTCAAAAGCCCAAGCTACAAGTGGCAGACAAGAAACAAAAGACGACAGGCTCCATTTTGTTTAAAAATGTGGAATCATCCACGGCTGTCGTGAATTCTAAGTTGGCATAATTGAGCAACCTCGTCGTTACACAGGTATGTTTTGATATCACTTGTTTATATAACGATTCGAATTTGGTTTTAAACAGCTTTGTTCACAACATTGATTGGCTCTGTTACATTGTATGCATTCTATACATAGCTTTGCTTTGACTAAATGGAATTTCGTTTTTCCCAGTTTAGCTTCTATTAGATTTTCATCGATTTGATTGATCTTAACGAGGATTTGATTTGTTTGAGTGAGTTAAAATGGATGCTCTGTTGTCAATTGAAGTCGTTTGTATCTATTCTAGATAGGAACTATTTCTCATATTCAATTTTGAACACAATCACATTTCGATTCGATCTCGTTATAATGCATACGTTATGATTGGTAATGATTTTGATGAGGTTAATTGTTACGGTTTGTTGTTCCATATGACTTTCAAAGAACAGGATTTTAACTCGAATCATTGCCAATGTGACTATGTTTCTTCGCGAAAATTGCTTTTTATTTTAAGCATGTACAAACACGCCCAAATCATCAATAGATTCAATTCATAATGAGTATGCTAAAAACCCAGCTGGTTAATTCGCATTGGTTTACTGTTAGCTCGACCATGTTATCAGTTGGATTCATATTTGCAATGGATACTCTGTTTGAATTTGATTTGTAAAATGAGATTGGTTATATCCAGATTCACGATTTGTTTCTATGTTAAACTCGGTCATGATTCATTTGAAATTAATGGTTTCGTTCAAAACCAATCGAGTTTATTTGCCCATTTTACAATAACCAATTATCACTTATGTCGATTCTATTATGATTGTGATCAAAGCCAAATCGACCTGGTTACGATTTTATATGAGTTAATTCTCACACCTGTTTGAATTTATCTACCTATGGTGTGGATCGTTTGATGTCATGACAACTATAATAATTTTAAAACGATTTTGTTTCGATCTGATCGTATCTCTTGTTGTTGGAAAAACACAACGTTTGCCTGCGATTTGTTTTGTTACATTGCTTTCAAATTGGATATGAAACGATTTGCAAAACTATTATTTTTTATTCTGTCTACCCGATTATGATAACGATTGAAACAGAGTATGACTGTTCCTTTATTCGGTTATTGGATTTTGATCCTATTTGATTTCAAATGATACAAAATTTTCAAATGAAATGATTCATTGTTGGTTGTTAATTCAATTTGATTTTATTAAAAATATTTGATTCAATTTCAATTCTGATCCTGTACCTTTATTTACATTAGCTACAGAATCAGATGATTCTGTAGCTAAGTCTATGGAATTAAATTTTTATTGTTTTATTAATCAAATATCTCTCTAACTTGTGATTTTTGGTCCATTTCAGGTGAATTCGAAATTGTATGGGATTTGATGGACAGTTTAGAGGATATTTGGATATTTTGATTTYATTTTARTTTCCTAGTTTAGTTGATTTTGGGAATATCTTCCCAGATTTTGTAAACAGTTTGATAACTTCCACAGGGAGGTTTTACCCTGTGGAAAGACTTATAAATACTTATTATTTTTGTAATAATGATCATCCTCATTCATGGGAGAACAAGGATATGGAATTTTAATACAGACTGAGAAATAATTTGATATTCTGCTACAGCTTTAGCTTTTCATAATATCAATATTTTGCTCATGTTTATGTGTATCTATTTGCATTTGGTTAATGACTACTTTAGCTATCTTAGTCTTTTGTAAATGATATAATTTAATCAATATAATCCATATCTGATTTCTTCCAGTGTATAAAAAACATAGCAATTACTTAATTCGGTCTGTGAAAGACAGATTTCTCTTCTTCATAAGTTGAATTATTAAGTATAAGTTTTTACATAATAGGTTTCCCTTATTGCAGAGATTTATAAATCATAAAATTGTTATGATTTTTTATGTCTTGTTTGTCCTGTAAACAACTCAAAGAGCAGTGCAGCTTATTGTTTACGAGAAGCTTCTGGATTATCCGGTGCGAGTTTCCTTCCTCCGACCAGCTTCGAAGTCATCATACACAGGACAAATTTGGAGCATTTCCAGGTCTGTTTGTTGTTTATTTGTTTAGTATATTTGTTAGTATTTTAGATAGATATATATGTAGTTAGTATATTAGATTGTTTAATTTCAGTTAGTTTTATTTCTTGTTTATAAAATCATAAAATCAAAAAAGAAGTACCATTCTCTATCTTAGGGCAGAAAGCAAATGAGTTTTACAGGTTTTATTCAAATCTGCAAGTTGTAGATATTGTATATTTGTGAATAAGTTATAATTCAATTGGTAATTAGATAATTAATTAGTAGAGTTAGTATAGTAGTAATTAGTAGATTGTATTTATATAGTTAGTTAGATTAGTTTAGTTTGTTTAATAGTTAGTTTTAATTAGGTTAGTTAGTTTTATTTATTGTTAGTTAGTTTAGTTTATTTTATTTAGTTTTTATTAGATTAGTTAGTTTAGATTAGTTTTCTCTTTGGTTTTCTTAGGACCTTAGAATGGCCAACGGAGCCAATAAACCCGTCAGGGTGGTTCATTCCAAACGGCTTGGGTTATTAGACAACCCTGGACCTGTTCCACTCTCTCAGTTGACGGACGGTCAATTTCGCCCGTTAATAGGGGAGTAGCCAAAGAAGTAGTTTGGTTGTCCGCTATGTGTTGTATAGACAACTGTTGCAACTTCTTCATCAATTGCTCAGTGGGCTTTGTTTGTGCTGAACCAACAATACCATTGGCATGTGGTCCAACTCTCTATCTGGTGTTATCAAGTATTGAGCATGGCACATCAGGCAAGATCTCGTATAATAAACCGGACTGAGAATATATTAGCTCAAGTTGTTGAGCTCTCATGATGGCATCTTCTTCGGAAAATACTCCCGACGTCGTGACTTCTTTGGACAACTGTGGGACCAAAGACTTAAGAAACCACTCGAGTAGGAATGTTGGTGGGACTGGTACCTTAATTAAACTCTTTCTATGTCTCCATTCTCGAATGTGATCAGAGATATGGTCTACTTTGGTTTGTGAGAAATTGGCCAACAATTTGGTGCCAGCGTCGTATCTCACAGGTAACTGGAAATGGTTTAGGAAATCCATCGCCAATTCACCGAAGGAAGAGTATCTTGAGCGATCGAGCTCAATGTACCATTTTGCAGCACTCCCAATGAGAGTACATTGAAACAATCACAACTTTACAGAGTCATCTTTCAATGAGTTAGATGAGCACCAAAGATGGAAGGTAGTCACATGATCTCCTGGATCTTTGTTAGGCTTGGATTCAAATTTTGGGATGTCCGAAGGAAACTTCATCGGCATAGAAGGCCAATGTAGATCATGACAGATAGGGTCATTCAACAACCTTGTCAAGTTT
>JASDQU010241456.1:56425-68562 GCA_032191745.1 Picea mariana
TTATGATTGCTTGACAGCCTCTGTTCACTCTGAGTCTGAGTTTCTTAGCCTTCTCCTTAGCCTGGCTGTGTTTTGACACATATACATGGTTTTTTTCTTGACAGTTGCATACATACACGTGCTGCAATTCTGCAAGCTACGAACATACACGCTTTTCCCTTGAACAATCACGTACATCAACCTTTGTTGCTTGGTTGTTGGTTTTGGTGGTTATTGGGTAGGTTTTGATGATTGCTGAGTCTTCTTGGGTCTCTTTGGTGATTGTTAAGTGTTTGTGGAATGACAAGAAACCTGTCTTTGGTTGAATTTTTGGGCGGTGCCTTTATCATCATCTTTTTTTTTTTTTAATTGTCCTTGCATATTGGGTTGGGTGTTTGCTTCTTGATATATTACTTGATTTGTCTTTGTTTACACAAAGTAGAGTCTTTATATCAAGTTGTTATTTAGTCCTTTTATTTTCATTTTATTATATTGAAAATACAAAAATATTAGGCATTCTACATTGATTGGAATTTTGATCTCTTGAGTCTTTGTCATTTATCTTAGTGCATGTAAAGAAAGATTGCATTTTATTTAGAATTGCATAATTGAATTGAAAATTGCATTTTTGAAAATCATATCATTTATTGGAAATTGAAGTTAGGACTTTGTATTGTATTCGTATTCATTTATTTTACATGTTGAGTCATAACATCTCTAGTTTCACGACCACACCTTTTGAGTAAGCAAGGCCATTAAAAGTAACACTATAATTTTAAATTGATTAGTAATGATTTTATTTTGCTAGGGTGCACAAACTAGCTTAGGATTTAGAGCCTTGGAATAGGATTTTGTGAGTAAACTTCTCCAAGGCTATTAAATAAACGTATGTGTCTGACCAAGGGAGTGGAGAAATCCATTGTATAATCAGTAATATCAGGAAGCTCCACTTACACCGGAGTTAAGCACAAGGTCACATGAGGTTGGTTGAAGGGATATACCCTCGATACCTTCTTAGTGTCAAATATATTTCTGGGGATCTATTCTTATATGGGGATCTTCCTAGTACCCTTACCTCTGTGAGAGGTGGTGCTTTCAAGGTTTTGGGATTTTCTACCCTGCCCATACAATGGACTTGACTTACAACTATTCGCATGTGCATCAGTTATACTGTGGTTCATTAGTTGCTTGACTTAGATACCACATAGATTACTTGCATGGGTTATTCTGCAGGTACCCTGGGTCAGATAAGGGTCAAACAACACATAGCCTTTATGGAGGATTACTTCTTCAGGGGGATATGACTAACTAGTTGTTAATCCCACGAGGGCCCTTATAATTGATTTTGTTTCCTCCAATATTTAGCAGTAGAGTCTTAGGCCCCTCTTGGGTGAGACATACCTACTTTAGAGAGGGAGGTACCTTTAAAAACCTTTATCCTATTTGTGTGCATATTGGTTGTTTGATTAGTTTTTGGTGTACTCTTTGATTACTAGTTGTCCTTAGGATTTGTTTTTTATATCTTAAATCTTTAGTCATCGTGGAGCCAGACTAGCTTCCTTGCAGGTATCGCCACTTGTTACAGTTACCACCACATTCTGAGTCTTTTCCTTCTAAAAGGAGTAGAGTTATTAAACGTGGTACACACACCTCCACTTATCAGACTTGTGATTCTACAAGGATGAGTAATGAACCGAGTCATCAAGAAAATGGGAGCCCTTTAACTCCCACACCTACTATGGCTAATAGTACCCCTTCGACTCCTTCAACCACAATGGTTGTAGTGTCAGGGGAACCTATCATCATCATTTCCCATCCTATAATGAATAGTCAACCTATTTCCATGAACCCATTTGGGTCTCTTGGTAACTCACCGGGCTATAATGTTCAGTCCATCCCTATTGCCTCTAGTCCCTTTTCCTATGGTATGCCAAATTTTACATCACAGTTTTCAAACTCCATCCCAACTGATGGCCCTAATGCTAGCATTGGACTTGGGGGAAGAACTCCTTCTTATACTTCATTTTTGTTTGGTGGCACTCATGTCCCTCAAACGGATCCTACCATGGGAGGATTTCCTCCTTTTAATCCCGAGTCTAATATTATTTATTTTGGATGGAGTAACCAACCTAACGGACAAGCTTCTTCTCACATTCCATCCTTTACACTCACCTCCTCAGTGTTGATTCTGACCAACACATTTGGCATGGAAAATCCACCTTTATCCTTCAGATTCACACCCAAAAGAGGTCAGTTTCACATCTTGGGAAACCCCCAACCTGGGTCCACTCCGGTTAGGGGCAGTTTTTATAATTCTCATCAAAACATTCCTATTGGAATGGTGCCCAACCAACTCCTTATGAATCAACCTAGAGGAGGGCCTTACAATCTCGGACAGGGCCATGGTGCTTACCAGAACCCTAGGTGGGCTATGATTCCCCAACCACCATCTTTCTAGGGAGATTGGGGCCAGATGTCGCAACCCTGTATCCATTTTCTATCCACGTTCAATTTTCTAGACTTGTCTAAGTTGATGAACAACCATGTGTGTCATGATCCTACATGCCCCCCCCATTCCCACCAAGATTCCTTTGGATATTCCAAAATTCGAAGGCAAGAATGGTTAGGATCCTGGTGATCACATCACCACCTTTCACCTATGGTTCTCTTCAAATTCCCTTAACGATGATTCTATTCAGTTAAGATTGTTTCAATGCACCCTCACAGGGTTTTTTGTGAAATGGTGTATCAAGCTACCAAGAGGGGCATACAAAACCTTTAGTCATATGGTTTTACTCTTCCTTAACCACTTCCAATTGTCGGTTCATTACGATGTTGGCTTAGAACTTCTGTCAACCTTACGCAAAGAGAAAACAACTCATATCTCGGATCACATCTAGGAGTGGCATAGACAAAAGAGTTTCATCAAGACCTGCATACCACTAGAATTCCTTCTAGAGTGGTTCCTTAAATCTCTACAACCTTATATTTGAAAGGATGTTGCTACATCTGGGGTTACATTTGAGGAAGAATTAATTTTCAAAGCCCAACAATTAGATCTTATATATTCTCATTTTGGGATGTTATACAAGATTCTTCCCAACACACCGAGGTCAAACTATGACCCTAGATAAAATCTTGGGCCTCATGCCCATGGCATTGTAGGCTCCGCCAATGTGAAATCCGTAGACTCGGTAACAAACCATTTGAAAGAGTTTTCTCTAAACTAGTCTGTAGGAGGGACAACTTCATCTGTGTCTTCCAATCCCACTCAATCATCAGATGTACATTCCGTACAATCGTCCACTGACTCAAATGGTAACTAGCAACTAGGTGGGAATAAAAAGAAAGGAAGTAATAATAATTGTAAGGGTGGGAAGAATAATAAACCCGAGGACAATAGTAATAATGAGAATATGAATAATAATGATGGTGAGGGCAAGAAATAAAGGCAAAAGGTGAAATTTCCCTGTAATATTTGTACAGACGATCGCCTTACCCATTTATGCCCCAAACTTGCAGAAGCTGCTTGGATTTTAAATCTACCTCCCATCGTGATGACGAATCCTTTTCCACATAACCAACACATGGCCTCGAGCTCCTCAAATTCTGAAAATGTGACGAGTGGGATTCAAAACCCACCAGCACAAGATGGTGACCATTTATGCATCAATATGGTCAAATATGAGGTTAATGTAGCCACTCAATCTCACAATTACAGTTCTCCACAAAATGTACCTCATCTAGAGTCTCCTTCTCCTCCAGAGATGCCCCTACATATCAAAAAATAGAGCTGATGCCTCATATTTTGAAAGGAGTACTCAAACTCTCTACCAAAAATCCTAATTTTAGAACCGCCCAGAATTACTCTATTGTCGAGGACCCGGGTCAAACCCCTTGTGTGATGTCGGCCCTGGAGGTACTCTAGATGTGTCCATCATAGAGGAATTCATTTCTATCTATGTTAGGAGCTCTATATCTTTGTGGCTCAAAATTTATCAAGTTTGGTATCACAGATGTGAAGCCTCGCTTGCCTTAACATGTGGCATTACAAATCCACATGGGTTACTCGAAATATACCATTAAGCGTATTGTTGTTGATTAAGGTGCTGCAACATGTGTGATTTCCCTATTTTTTTGGAAATCCCTCATCTCTCCGACTCTTTCTCAGTATTTGACAATGTTGACTTCTTTTGACGGTCATTCCTTCGTCCCTCACGGTATTCTTCCTTCCTTTCCAGTCCAGTTAGGTGGGAATACAGTAGAGGTGGATGTCGAGGTGGTTGATGTGCCCCTTAATTATAACTTGTTAATAGGACGTAATTGGACTTACACTATGACTTCCATCATATCATCTATCATTTTTACTCTTTGTTTTCCTCATGATGGAAAGATTGTGATGATCAATTAGTTGTCCTTTGTGCATGCTATTCCCATTGCATTTGTTGGACCGTCGATCCCCGTGGTAGACAATTCTCAGCTAACAACTGAGAATATCGGTGTCAAAATGCATTCATTCCTTATGGGTAACTTCGAATTCATGGTACCGGTTCATCACATTTATGCCATGTCTAGTAGTCTTGTTTCGTCAGAGAGATCTATTCCTTTTCGTACTTCCTATTTTAACTATCCTTGGACCCTACCTTCCTTAACTACATCTTGTGAAGGTCAGTCACATATTGGAATGGCCATACAACTATCGGCAATAGAGATAGCATATCAAGTTGTTCTTGACTCTTCCATCGATCCTGGTCCTATTACCTCATAGACAGACAAGGAGGATCCTATTCTTGAGATCGTGTGGGCCACTTCATTGTCTTTTTCACATGACTGCCTCGATGATACGTTTCCCTCAGATGAAGCTATCATCGAGGCCATGAATGGTTCTGAAAATCCTTGGGATGATATGCATCATCGCTCTTATTTTCTCCCAGAACTTGCTAGAATAGAACAAGATGAACTTATATCTACTTTGAGCGAGATAGTCAGTCACATTGTAGTTCCACTTGATACACACAGAATTTATGCCGAAGGATAGTATCTCCCCTACCTTCATGATCGATATCTCTCTTACCCTATAAATATTGAAAATGTACACATCGGTGCGGATTGTTCACCAGAAGAAACCCTAATCTACATCGAACTCTTCGAGGAATTCTGAGATGTATTCGCTTGGTCATATGAAGAGATGCCAGGAATTGACCCTCAAATTGTCAAACATGAGATTCAAACTTACCCATATGCTAAGCTGGTTCGACAACATCTTCAAGATGTCAATCCTCGGAAGGCCCCTGCTATTAAGGAAGAGGTAGAGAAACTGCTTAATGTTGGCTTTATCTACCCGGTTCCCTTGACTGAATGGGTATCCAATCACGTTCTTATGAATAATAAGAAAGGAACCATCTGTGTATGCATGGATTTTCATGACCTGAATAAAGCTTGTCCTAAAGACAACTTCCCTACACCTTTCATCGATCAAATTCTCAACGAGTGTGCGGGAAGCGAAGTTTTTTCTTTCATGGATGGATTTTCAGGGTATAACTAAATTTATATTAAACTTGAGGATCAACATAAGATGACATTTATTTGTCCTTGGGGTACTTTCACATACCGAAAGATACTTTTCGGCCTTAAAAATGTCGGAGAAACCTTCCAATGTGCTATGACCTTCACATTCCATGATCTCAAGCATATAGTCGAAGCCTATCTTGATGATCTTGCTGCTCACTCCCATAAGAGAGTGGATCACCCTAAGAACCTTCAGCTAGTTTTTGAAATATGTTGTCATTATCACATCTGGTTGAACCCACATAAATGCATATTTTGCATTAGGTCAGGACGTCTTCTAGGATTTTTAGTCTCTGATACTGGGATCATGGTAGATCCATTAAAGGTTGAGGAAATACTTCGATTTCCTCCCCCGCGCATTATTCGACAACTTCAAGGTTTACAGGGAAAACATAACTTTTTACGTCGGTTTATAGTGAACTATGCAAATATCACTAAGGGTTTCATGTATCTCTTGAAGAAGGACACTCCTTTTATCTGGGATGAGCGAGCCCAGGAATCCTTCGATGCTTTGAAGAAAGCCTTAGTATCGACGCCTCTGCTTCTTACTATAGTAGAGATTACTTGCTTTATTTCACTGCATTCGAAGAGACAATTGGTATGGTATTAGTTCTGGAGGATGATGAGCTCCACAAGCAAGTCAATTACTATCTTAGTCGAAACTTAGTCAATCTTAAGCTCAAATACACTCACATTGAAAATATATCTTTGGTTGCCATCCATGCAGTCCAACGATTACACCATTACATATTTCTTTTCAATACTATTGTGTTTGACGATGTCAATCCATTTCAATACGTCCTTACCAGGTGTATCATAGGGGAAAAATACAATAAATGGATTATCATTTTACAAGAATTTGATCTCGATTTTGCTTCTGCAAAATCCAAGAAATCACTAGTCTTTGCAGAGTTAATATCTGACTTCCCTCGATTGGAATAGGATGTTATTCATGTTGATTCATTTGCATATGAACACATTTTCCTTGTCTCTTCATTCGACCCCTGGTATGGAGACATTGTTCTCTATATTCAAACTTTGAAGTTCCCTCAATATATTTTGCATGATGACCGACGACGTATACGATACCAAGCTAAGAATTACCTTAACATTGATGACACTTTGTATCAATGAGGAATATAAAATATCTTACGTCGTTTTTTAACTCACGAAGAATCTGAGTCGGTTCTAAACGATTTCCACAGTGGGGCTTGTGGTGGTCATCTATCTGGGCTTGCGACAACCCATAAAATTTTGTGAGCTGGTTATTTTTCATTGTCTATATTTAAATATTGCATTGAAGAGGTTAAGAAGTGTCACCCCTGCCAGGTGTTCACTTAGAAAATTCACTCACATCCAGCCCCTCTCGATCCAGTCATTATCGTCGGTCCCTTCACCAAGTGGGGGGTAGACTTTTTGGATTGCAACCCAACTTCGGCTAGGGGGAATCAACACATTATCGTGGCCATAGACCAATTTAGTAAGTGAGTCAAGTCCATTCCTACAGTTAAATATGACGGGAAGAATGTCGCCTTCTTCGTATTCAATCAAATTATTGCCAGGTTCGGAATCCCGAGTGAGATTGTCACTAATCATGGCAGTCACTTTTAGAATAAAATGATGGAAGAACTAGCAGCTAAACTAGGGTTTAAGCATGGTCACTCTTCCCCTTAGTACCCTAGGAAAATGGATAGGTAGAGGCCCTAAACAAGTCTCTCAAGACCATTTTGTAGAAAACTGTCATCCAGAGAAAATATAACTGGCATATCATGCTATATCCCGTACTTTGGGCATACCAAACCTCGGTCAACACTGCCACTAGTTTTTATCCTTTCGAGTTAGTACATAGTGTGTCATCGATATTACCTATTGAATGTGAAATCCCTTATCTTAGATTGGCAATTGTGATCCTACCTGACACTTTTGATCTTGAACGATGCCTCATGCACCTAGAGAGTCTTGACGAGAAGTGTCGAGACGCCTCTACAGCTATCGAATTGAATAAAATATGTGTCAAGGTCCAATACGATAAGTCTATCTGTCCTTGGTTGTACGTTGAGTGTGACTTGTTCCTTTTATGTGATCAAGCCAAAGAACCACTGGGGGAAGGCAAGTTCAAACCCATGTGGCATAGACCCTATATCACGTGACATGTATTAGAAAAAGGAGCCTATGAATTAGAATATTATGAAGGGATCATGTTGGATGAGCCCAGGAGTGGGATCTACTTGAAAATATATTACACTTGATCCCTATGCTTGGGTGTAACTCTTTGTATACTAATGTAATTTAGTGTGTATATATTTTCCATTTATTTTTTCATATTCATATTGCTTATCAAGTTTTCCCTTGGTTGGTATATGTCAACAGAGTCTTTGGTCTACTTAGGATTTGTAGACGGAGCCAGTCGTCATACACAGAACTTGGCTTCCGCTACTTGGGTTGTTTACTCACCCGAGGGTCTACTGGTGTCTTCAGGATGTGTATGCCTAGGGCCATCCACAAATAATGTGGTCGAATATAACGTCGTTATAGAAAATTTGTGTGATGCCATTTCACGTGGTATTCTCTCTTTGGGGTTTCTCCTAGATTTCCAGTTAATAGTATGTTAGTTGAACAACAATTATTGTGTACGTGACCCTACGTTACTCCAACGATTTTTACGAGTACGCCTTTTAGAACGACAATTTGATTTTATTACTTATCATCACATACCTAAGAGTTCTAATTATGTATCCAATGCATATGCTAATTTCATTTTATATTGGCATTTGTCACATAACTAAATAAAAGAAAGCATTCCCATCAATGTACACATTGTAACATAAGTAGAGCTGAAGAACCATGTTTTTATATATATATTAAACAATATTATGTTTATAGTACAAAATTGGGGCTAACACCCTCAATACACATATATACCTAATAATACAAAAGTAATGAAATCTATGCATGTGGCACCAGATGAGTTTCATGATATAAAATTATGGGGTTTATGAGACGTAGAAAGAGTTGCACCCAAGCATGGGGCACGCCTACCACCTGCTGCTACATAGCCTCTGACAGATCCTCCACCTGAACCATCATAATCCTTTGTGTCAAATGAGACAGGTTGCCCTACATGTTTTGAAGGACTCTCTCTTCTTCTCCTCTCTCTGCTTCATCTCCTTGGTGCCTCCAACAATGTCGTGGAAGCCTATTTGGTCGTCATGGATGTACGTATACATCACATACATGTCTAATTAATACTTAAACATCATCCAAAAATATTTTTGTTTTCCTATACAAAAATACAAAAAATGAAATATTTAAAAAAAACTTTGACATGCCTATGTCCCCGTAAGTGATCCCTGGTGGTAATGGCATGTTAGGGTCCCCTATGAAGTCGATCCCTGCATAAGGGTAGTCATCTAGAGAAATGACCTATCGTCTCCACCAGTAGCAAAGTTATCATTGTAGGGTGTGGGCACACTACCTCCCTCCTACCGTCTCATAACCTCGGTCCACCATGCCATGGATGGATCGTAAGGTCCATGCAGAATGATCTTCACTCTAGTTCCAAAAACTAGAACCCGCTTGAAGTTAATGCTACACAAGATGGAAGCGAACCCAAATTTCCTCTTACCAACTTGTTTGCATTCTGTCAACTGGTTGTTCATGTTAGCCAGTAGTGAGGTGCACCAGTCGTACACCATGGGTCTCAAGCACTCTACGGAGTAGAACATAAGCAACCTCGATGCCTGGTGCAATGAGGTCGATCCTATGATCCATGTCAAAATGAGGAGAACAATCTTGAGGCTTAAATTGTTTATCACTCATATGGGGAGTTGAATCCCAACCTTATCGGTCCCTGCAATGCAATGAGGACCTATGTATTCTTCTATATTCATACCACTCAGATCCCCAGGATTTTAGGTTGACCACCTCACTCTGACATGACAACCCCGTCAAGAAATAAATGTCCTCGACTTCAACCCTTAATGATTTCCCATCAAGGTTGAAGCTCTCATTATCTGGATCCCAGAAATCCACGAGCAACTTTAGCAATCTCATTTGGGCCCTCATCCCTTTGAGAGCCCAAAACTTATACAACCCACATCTTTTCAAGGCCATTTGGGCCCCTAGATGTCTTTCCACATCAACATCTACCTCCTCATGTTCCCTTTCCCTTCACTCTAGCACCATCCTGCAAGAGAAAATCCTTTTTTGAGTTAGAAATCTATAAAAGACATTGTTTATGGACATATATGTGAATTGAAAATTTCACAATCACGTATAGGGATGAGTATACGTTGGCCGTATTTTAGACATCCACGTATAATCATGCATATACAGGACCTGATGAACGGTATCCCGCGTACACCTAAACTTCTAATTTGCACCCTAAATAACTTGAAAAATGAAACCTAAATACAAAATCTAATCCACTGAAAAGAAAGAGGGGAAGAGGAATTACCTGGTCCAAACAGTCGTCGATTCCATCACTCGTATCTCTTACAATCACTAGCTGAAGTTCAGAGGTAATTTGGTCCAAAATCCACTATTTGGGTAAAAAATACAAATGGTATAGTAAATTTGGTTTTTTGACTATTTTTAGCATTTTTTTACCCACTTTGCATAGTTTCAAAGAATATTTTCTCCTAATGGACTAATATAACAATGGATTGAGTTGCCTTTTGTAGTTTTATCCATGGATTCTTGTGGTTTTCAACATTATGTCGATTGTTCGTAACTTTGGATAGGTATTTTTGCTACCCAACATATAGGATAGGTATCCATTCCATCATGCACACTTGCATCGTCTTATGACTATCACTCATATGCCTTTGGTACGAACCCATTTTATAGCAACAAAGAAATTTCTATCTACTACTAGAAGTTTCGTTATCGAATGGTAGAGACCTACCAAACATGGGTACCCTAGTTAGATCCTCTGCTTTATTTGATTCCCATGCAGAGATTTTTTCCGTAGGACCGGGAGTCCCTTATAGCTAATACATGACTTTATGTTGAACTTCATTTCTCACTCATAAACATGTTGACCTTGTTGGCAAATGTTTAACAGATAGCGTACACTTGTCATTGATGGAAAGTACAACAGTGAAGATGGTAGGATCAGAATGTGCGTCGATGGACAAACAGGAACAACATAGGCTCAGGATGAATTAGTGCAGAGTCGAAATTCTTCCAAGTAAGAAGGATGTGTAAACTTGGAGGAGAAGCGTCTCTGATCATTGGATCCCATCCAAAATTCCCGACAGCATGAGGGCCGTCAGATCTGAATAAAAATAAGAAGAGCGCACTGAAGAGAAGGATAGATCTGAGCGAACTTGGAAGCTCGTGATTGGAAGAGATGAGGATTTGGTGTTCAAAGTCGCGAGGCACGAGGATGTGAGGCAGCGAAGTGGCGAGAAGATCAGGACCGTCCATCTGGGAAGGACGCGTGGCAGAGATCGGAGAGATCTCGTGAACTCGGGGGTTTGCAGGATAAAGGCCCAAGTATTGGCTGTTCGAAGTCACGAGGCACGAGGACGCGAGGCGACGAAGTGGTGAGAGATTTATAGTCGTCCATCTAGGGGGACATGTGGCGAGAGATCGAGAGATCTCACAAACTCGGGAGTTCGCAAGTTGAGAGTCCAAACATTGGGTACTCCAAGTCGCGAGGTCGCGAGGTAGCGAGAGAAGGACAGCCATCGTATCCGGATCACAGGAGGACCGTTGGATCTGTGCGGGGGATCACACATCGCGAGAGATCGTCATCTCACTGAATAGAAATTCAAAGGAACAACGAGATGTGAGATCGCGATTTAATCAAGGACCGTTGGATCAAGAGAACACGTGCTGAAAGATCAGAGCACCATAAAGCTTCATCTCGAAGTTTCGCGACTCGCGACTTGGAAAGGCAAGAAATATAACCACCAAACTCACGAGATGCGAGATCACGATAAGATCCTGACCGTCAATACATCAAAATTTGTGGACCGTTGATCTGAGCTCCATCTTGGAGTCTCGCCTATCGCGACTTGGAGTAACGAAAATCTCTAATGAAGGAACAGCGAGATGCGAGATCACGATGAGATCAGGACTGTTGATTCACCAAGATCATGAACCGTCAATCAGGGTCGATGAAGATCAAGAGTTCGATTGTCTCAGAGAAGACGAAGAGTCTTAGACTGCCAGAGAGACTGAGGAATCTCAGTATAACATACAGTGATGCTGGACACGTGGGGCGAACCACCAGAGAAACTGAAGAGTCACGATGATAATCAGACAGAGCACTCGAGAGGTGGAGGATAACGGTGCAGAGTCAACATATAGAGGCATTGTGAACACTGCATGCACAAGGTGCACAGAATCTATAAATGCATGGTACAGAGAAGAGATGGGGTCGTTTTTGCTGTTGGAGATTGTTGTGAGTGTTGTTGGTAAAGGTGATTCAGGTGTGAAGAAGGAGGAGAGTGCAGCAACTAAATAGAACAGAAGAGGAACTGTGCAGAGAATGGAGATGGCGCACAGAGCATAAAACGCAGAAGACCGGACAGTGCAAGTGATGTGAGAAGAAAGGCAATGAGGCAGATAGAGCAACGAAA
>JASDQU010241456.1:107586-118000 GCA_032191745.1 Picea mariana
GCCCGCCTCATCGAACAATGATTTCTCATTGTGGTTAACATGAGGAATGGTCCATTTTGGAGGTTGATGTAGGACAGTATTTTCCTCTTATGGTTAATGGAGGAAATGGTCCGAAAAGTCATTCCTTAGGGTTATACATCCTCTCCAGAGTGGACTTTGATTACTATAGGAGGAAGGGCCCAGGGTGGGGAATGGTCTAGGCTCAGCCATTAGGGACAGACATTCCTTAGGGTTATACATTCTCTCCAGGGTGCACTTTGATTAGTGTAGGAGGAATGGCCCATGGTGGGGAATGGTCTAGACTCATACATTCCTTAGGGTTTATACATTCTTTCTAGGGTTCACTTTGATTAGTGTAGGAAGAATGGCCCAGGGTGAGGAACGGTCCAGGCTCAGAAATCAGAAACAATCCTTCTTCCTTGTTTGAAAAGAATAGGGAAGATAACCCATTGCTAATGTTCTAAACTGAGGGCAGATATTCTTTCATATCTCACATATGTGAGTGAAAGATTGGCCTAGATGATTCAATTTATATCATAACATTGTTTCTGTGCAGGTTGCTATCAGATGTTTGTTATGAAGATCATATGATAGTAGATGAAGACTACTGTGGTGGATATGTTCCACTATTTGTGAGGCAGATATTCTTTCAGATCTCACAGATGTGAGTGAAAGATTGGCCCAGATGATTCAGTTTATATCATAACATTGTTTCTGTGTAGGATGCTATCAGATGTTTTTTATGAAGACTGTATGACAATAGATGAAGACTACTCTGGTGGATATGTTCCACTATTCATGACTATACGTTGTTGATCAAGTACTTGTGTGTTACTTGGTGTGGTAGTGAACCACTGTATTGTAGTTATGTACTACTATGGATAGACACAATTGTGTTCTATTTTTGTTCTAACTTCCTTGGAGACTATCAGCAGTTTATTGGAAATAATCACCATCCAGACGAATGATGAACAAAGATTTTCTAGACGGAAATTGGTTCAGAGCATTTACTCATTTAGATTATAAGAGTGGCTCTTATATCACTCTATGGTGTGAGTGACTTATCCAACATCATGTTTAATTACTCAGATGAAGTATGGTTATGAGAGATGATGCAACTGATGGTGATGGTGATTCTCATGATCTAGTCATGAAATAGTCTAGTCGACTATATTGATGCTACCAGGTAAATGGTATGTTTTTGTGCTCAATACTATTACCTATAATACCTCCCTAGCTAGGAGGGAGTGTTAATATTATGCTAGCCACGGGAGGTATTTACCTCCATGTGTGAACCTGACGAGAATAGAAGACTCCGAAAAGCAAGAGAAAACCTTAATGAGTTGGCTAATAACCCTAGAAGTCTTGTCAGCTCAAGAAGATAATTTATATTAGGTTATTAGCCTCCAAGAGAAGAAGTTGGCCAGAAATAATAATAATATACTGAACCGACACATATCCAGAAGGAGAAGTTGGCCCCAGCAAATCTGGCAGAAATAGTATAAATACAGGGCACTAGTTCTCATTTGACATCATCTCAAAATTGCAGATAACAAGTGGTGTGCACTACAGTTCCCAATTTGGTGCGCACGTGTGGAGGACAGCTGCAGTAGCAGCTAGTTTTAGTGCTGGCTTGGACTATCTCTTGGCTAGGGTTTGGACTATTTGATCAGCTATTGTTGGTGTGCTATCCTTTGAGGAAGATGCGCTACACCTTGTTTGGCTATCTAGCCTAGGGTTTGCTTTCAGAGTAATTCTCAGTCAAGGTTAAGGTGCTTGGAGGGTGGCTTTGGCCTATGGTTGGGTGACAAGGGTATCCTCAATGGTAAAATGAGCACACCATCTTCTATATTCTAACAGAAGGATGTGGGAAAAATTCTCCATTATTTTTTCCTTATGCCACATGATATCTTTCTCAAGCAACAGGTTAATATAATATTTTTCTCCACTGTTTTTATTTTCTTCTACCATAAATGGTTTCTTGGGCATGCAAGAGCGATTGTACTCAAGAGAGACAAGCTCGAGACCCAACATTCTATACTTGGACTTCATCGGGGAGATGCACTGAAAAATGATCAACAACATCTTGCTCTGATACCACTGATCCATATTATTTTTGGAACGAAATGAAAGCATAGATATTACAATGAAATACACATTAAAATTGCCAAAAAAAAAAGAAATTCAACAATACATGATTTATATTAATGAAATAAATGTACAGAGACTGTAAAAATACAGAATGCAAGACTTGTTAGAATGGTGGCAACTTTATCTCTGAGAAGAGATGTGACGGCTACACTCATTCATAAAAGATGATTAAAATGAGGCTCTGAAGGCCTTTTTATGATAAACATGAATTCCAAAACCATAGACATCCAAAAACCTAACCCTAGGAGATGAAGCGTCAAAAGTTATGTGGGCCCCGTTGGGGTAAGTTAGTACATTAGCTTCCTTGAGTCGTAAATTTTTCATACGATCTCTGTTTTAGGTGTGTGATAACTCGTTGGAAAGGTATTTTCGATAACTATGCCTTATTCCATCAAACTCTAACTTTGTCTATATTTTTATTGTGGAAAGCCAATAAACTCTGTTTAGAGCCCCAAAATGTCCTTGGAAGTACAAAAAGATGTACTGACATGAAAAAATCCATAATAACCTAGTTGGAATAGGTGGGTGACCATCGATATCCACTTGGATGTTGTGTAGGTATTTAGGACATCCTCTTAAGTGAAGAACCCACAATTGAAAAGAAATTTCCCAATTATAGAGAAACGTGTTGAACTGGAAACTGTCCAGATGAGCGAGTTGGAATTTGGAATAGGTGGGTGGCCACCAATATTCATCTGGATTAGTATAGAACCAACTAAACTTTCTTATATATATAAGGAAGAATATTTGTTGAATCTCAAAGTAAATTTTATGGATTCTTTAGATGATGTTGACAGCGAAAGATTGGGTAGTTCAAGTGCTTTTAATGAGATTGAAGAAAACATTAAGGATTCCCTATATGAGTGCCATAAACAATTCATGATACTAAAATAGATGTGAAAGCATCAAGAAGAAAGTGAAAAAGTTGAGAAGGTCATATCTAAACAAAAGACTCAATTGGAATAAAAGGATGAATAAATCAAGAGATTGAAGAATGAAATAATCATTCAAATCAAAGAAAAGAAGAAGGTGAATGATGAATTTAGCAAGAGCCTTGAATATCTTGAAGAAACAAGAATAATAAATATTAGCCTAAAGACCCAACTTGAAGAATCCAAAACGATTGAGGAGTTATTTAAGAATCAACTAGATGAAAAGGAAGAATATTTCCAGAAGATGGAAGCATAAGTGGTTGATCTCAGAAAGAAAAAGGAGAAGTTCATGAACAAATCAATAATCCTGGATGAAATATTGGATAGTCAAAGATCTTCAAATGATAAATCTGGTCTTGGGTACAACAAGGAATCTAAATAGTTTGAAGGTAAACTTCTAAGAAGCATGATGTAGGCCCTTCATTCTCAAAGGGTGAAATAATAGTTACTCATCAAGAACCTGCACAACACAAGGAAACCATAAGTAGATCAAAACAAGGAAGACATCAAGAAACTAGTCCTAAACATCAAACAAAATTCAAAAGGCAAAGAACTTCAAGGTTGATTCAAAGGCCCAAGTATGGAAATAATTTTGATGGTTACTATTTTTATTGCAATGAATATGGCCACAAACCTTTGTATTGCAAACACTATGCAAAGAAAGGTGTTGGAAGATTCAATAACACCTTAAGATGTTGGAGATGCAATCATGTTGGACATATTGTTGCATATTGTCATACCATGAGATGTTATGGTTGTAGTGGATGTTGTCACAAGACCCAATATTGTTGGAATTCAAGGAGACATGCACATAGGAGGAGCTATTCTTCTATTCATGATTGGTCACATCAACAAAAATATCAACAAGGGGAGTTAACCTTTGGTCCAAGAAGGAAGAGAACATAACAGAGGTATTTTTTCAGGGGGAGCAGCCCCAAGGAGAGTTAAATCAAGGGGAGCATCCCCAAGGGGAGTTTAGTAAGAGGGAGAAGTCCCAAGGAGATTTCAGTCAAGGGGAGAAACCCAACGAGAGATACCCTTTCACATTGATTTCAAATGGGGAGAGTGAGCCACATTGATGAGGGGAAATGAGCATATATGTTTCCATAAATGTGAGTATTTCCATCAATGACAAAGGGGGAGATTGTTGTATAATGTTGTCATTGATGTAATTGATGCCATGTGGTGTTACTAATGTAAATTTTTATGTTATGTAAATTGGAGAAGCTGATGGTTTTCCCTTTGTAGCTCCTCTATAGTTGGGGAAAAATCAGTGATCGCCGAGGAAGGCTTAGGTCCTTTGAGAGATGTGGTCAATTTATCAAATTTAGGATCAAGAGTGGGCATGGGTGAAGTAGTTGTGATGGGAGATCGGAAAGGTGAGGTAGGTTCTGATTCTGTTTTCCTTAGTGGATCTAATCCATCCACAGAGAATTCTCTAGGTTGATTCTGAGGGCTCTCAAGGTTGTACGATACTTGGATAGGATCCAAAGTAGGTGGAGGCTTGGCATAAGGCTTGGTTCTTATGTTCTGGGTACTCTTCCGAAAAGTTCCCTTACCAAATTGGTTGGATCCTCTCTTGTTTGTGGGAATGATGGGAAAATCTTCTTACATTACTTCTTGGGGCTTCTTAGGTGTAGGATCAAGAGAAAATGAAGGCATTGGGGGGTCAACAATAGGCTTCTTTTGGTCTTTGTTCTTGGTCTTCTTCCCCAATGAAGAAGTAGGAATATCAACAAGGTTTTGGTATTATTCCGGCAAAGAGGGAGTTTGTGCAAGGGAGTTTGGATTTTTTGGAGAGTGAGGCTTGGATGGAGAGATAGTTTTTAGGCTAAGTGGCCTTTTTATGATCTTAACTGTCAAGTGAGGATTTGCAGATTGGTAGATAAAGGCATCCCAACTTTTCCCCTGCTTCTCTAGTTCGATAAGAATGAGGATTTTGATCAAAACGTGGTGGAAGAAGCTATTGTGGGGGTTGGTCACATTTTTCCTCACTTGAGAGGACATTTTCTCCAAGCTTTTGAGAAAATAAAAAGGGAAGTTTAAATGTTTATTGAACAGCAAATGAGCCAACAATCTAAAGTGACAAGCTTTGAAGGTGGAGTATCTACCTTCACTTGTAATTAGTTGTGTGATGACGATAAGGGGATTGACCAATTCTGGATTTATCCACTCCTTATCATACCCTTTCTCTCCTGAAATGCTCTCGAATTTGGGCTTAAACACCATGTTGTAACTTGAGTGCGACAATTGATGATTCTTGAACCACCTATCTCCTATTCTTGGAATTTTTGTTGTAGCAACAATTGACTCTTCTGTGACTGCAAAATTGAAAGACCCTACATGTTCTATCCTACCATCAAAGCCAACTACAAATTGCATAGAAAGACCGTCATTATGGCCTTGCAAACTTGACAGAAATGGACCCCAGCCAGCATGCAAGAACACTTCCCTACACTGTGCAAATTCTGTAATGGAAAACAAGTCTACATAGGAGGAGGGTTCGTATCTCTTGGGCATTGTGATAGGGTTTGAATTCACCAAGAAAGGGTGAAATCGGGCCACACAAAGACACGACTTGGGCATGGTCTGAGTGCAATTGGAACAGAGGGAAAATTTTACCAAGCAACAGTGTAAACAAGACAAGAAATGGCACGGGTTTAACATAGTCTGAGTGTGATTAGAACAGAGGGAAAATTCGGCAGAGGTTGGGCGCAATTCCTTAATGCAGGGCAGAGAAAATGGCAAGGGAAAATGAAACAATAGAGTGCCCAACCCGATTTTGGATGCTCTTATGGTGGAGTACGTTGCCCACATGTGCGCGCGAGCTGCCATGTGTGGGAGATTAGAATTTGATGGCAAGATTGGGAGCAATGGAGTGGTTCATACTTAGATCATTGTCCAAGTCTTTTGACTTGGACATTTGATCATAACCATATGAGGCATATTTTAATCAATGCCTGTAACAAATTTAATTGAATGTAATTGAATTCTAGTTCCCTGGAATCTAGGACAGTTACTGGTATGCAATGCAATGGCACTTCAAATGGCATTTCATCCAGCACCTCATCTGGCACCTCATCCGGTACCCTTGTATTAAGTGCATTTTCGCCTCTTATAAAGGATAACCTGTAATTTTGAAGTGTTATTGACAGCCATAGTGGTTAATGAGTAGAGGCAGAGTGCTCCATGCTTACTCATTCTTCTTATATATGACATATAGTGTCAAAACCTATAATGAACGGTTATAGAAAATGCCAAAACCTATAATGAACGAGTTGTAATGAATGTTAAACCAATAAAGAGTGGTATGTTAAGCATGAGTTCAATAATGTATAGAACACATGAGTTAAGCATTTAAAAATAACATGACTATCAATGTAATAACCTGTATCATGGTAATAATAAAAAAAATCTTGCAAAGACTCCTTTATCTAGGTAATGATCATTTGTCAGCTCATGAACCCCTCCCCCACACCTAAGTATTGTGGCACCTCACAATAAAAAGGATAGGAAACTGGCCAGTATCCTCCAATAGTCGAAGATTTATAGTATGTCAAGAATAAATATGAAATCTGACGAGACATTTAGGAGATGGCCCCACCTATAGGATAAGAGATCCTATATATAGATAAGAAGAGGTAGGCAAGAGAGTTTCAAGATAGTCTTAAACTCATTCCCCGATGGAAAGTTGATGAGATTCATTAACCTTAGCTATACCACACATACTTAATGTCAACTTTGTCTACAAGTAATGTCGTACATCAGGACAAGTTTAGATTTATTATTTATTTTTGTCAGATCATCATCCTTGCTAGGTAGAATGCCCCACTTCCAGCAAGCCTATTTAGTACTCCAATGGGTTTACCTAGTCATACCACAGGCCAGTACCTGCTACCAGTAGACCTATTCAGTATCCCAGCAGGCTAGCCTCTTAAACCCTCATAGACTGGCCCTCCATCCTTTAAGATTTAATTATAAGATTTCTTATGCAAGAAGATGGGGGAATAGCTTTGAAACAACTTTTCTTCCTTTTTATTTTTAATTGGGATGGTATTTATGTTAGAGGATGACTTTCCGTTATATTTTTTAGTGGTTGTCCTGATGTAAGGGGTACTTAAGTGGACGTGGACTATCTAAAGATATGATATAATCAAGCTATTTAGTATGTAGTGGATGGTACCATTGAGAAAGAACAGAAAGGTATCTCTAGGCTCAACTCATTGTCTTCTTTTGTAATTATGATGATGTTTCCATGAATAACTGCTAATGAGACCTCCCTGTTACTCTTTGATAAAGACACTTGACTTACTTACTCAGGTTTCTTGGAAAAATTGTATGAGAGACATCTAGGCTTGATAGTTATGGTATCACTACCTTATAGAGTGGTGAAGAGTTTCAAGAGAAACTACTTTAGAATGCCTTAAAAATGATAATTTTGCAAAAAAATGGCTAATTACAGTAAGTCACTATTCAATTGATGATTTGGCAGATATAAAATTCAAGTATAACAATGTTTTGATGAAAAATCCTTGAAACGATGTACTCTTGGTGAAACAATTACTTACAGAAATATCTAGAATTGCCTTATTAACAAAATACAAAAACTATTTACATATATATAGTAGGAAACTCAGAAAATGTTTCAAGAACAAGGGGGGACTTCCCCATCTACTAAGGTCAATGCCTTGTCAACTATCATGACCTGTAGAAAATCTTCTCTGGAAATGGGTTGATGATAAAACTTAAGTCAGTGTCCATTTACCACAAAGGAGACTTGTCCATCATCAATTGTTTTAATTTTTATAGCTCCATTGTCATATACAGTGTCTACCTCGTAAGGGCCCAACCAATGGGTGGTAAGTTTGCCTTTGAATGTTTTGAATTGGGAATCAAACAACAGGGCCCAATCACCAGGCTGGAAGTGTTTCTTTTTAATAAACTTGTCATGCCACTTGCTCCTCTGGTTTTGGACTACTATCGTCTGTTGGATGGCATCTTGCCTGATTTCATCCAATTCATTCAATTGTAGGGCTTTTTGCTTCTAAGCCTCATCCAGGTTCAATCCTAATTCTGCGGAAATACAGAAGGTCCTTACTTGGAATTCTATTGGTAAAAGTACTTGTTTCTCGTACACTATCTCATAAGGGGCATGCCCAGTGGTATTTCTCCAGGTAGTTCGGTATGCCCACAAAGCCCGTGGGACCCTATCAGCCCAATCTCAGTGATGTAACTGAACATTCTTGGTCAAGATGGCTTCCAGAACTTTGTTTGTGGATTCTACCTGACCATTGGCTTGCAAGTGGTATGGAGAATATTTACAATGTTTAATCCCATATTTCTCTGTTAGCTCTTTCATTAGCTTGGAAGTGAATTGAGTGACTTGGTTGGTAACAATTTCACGAGGGACACCAAAGTGGGTAAAGATGTATTCATAGATGAATTCAACAATAGACTTCTATGTGGCCCTGAATAGAGCTTTTGCCTCTACCCATTTGGTGACATAGTTCATACAAACCAAGATATAATTCTTCCTATGGGACATGGGTGAAATTGGTCCTACAAAGTCGAGGGCCCATTTTTCAAAGGGTTGTATCATATCTTGGGCCTGCAAAGGCATTTTGTAAGATGATGTAGGTCTACCTATCCTTAGGAAACTATCACAACTTCTCACATACTTGGCAACATCTTTGAAAATGCTAGGCTAATAGTAACCTGAATGTAATACCTTATATGTTGTGAGTTTGTCAGAGAAATGGCCACCACATGGTCCATCATGAAAACTTCGTAGTATTTCAGGGACCTCATCCTCTCAGAAACATCTACGAATAATCAAATCAGGACCTGTGCGAAAAAGATCATGACCAACCCAAGAGTAATTAACACTCTGTGTAATAATTTTCCGCTTTTCATGAGGTGACAAATGAGACGGTAACTGCCTAGTAGCCAGATAGTTTTCCATATTTGCAAAACATGGGGTATTGACAGAAAGGGAAAAAAGATGCACATCTTGGAAACTATCATCTATAGGGATTTCATCATCCTCATTCTTTATTTAGGAAAGAAAATCAGCTACTACATTATCCTTTCCAGGTCGGTCAAGCACATTAATATTAAATTCTTGTAATAACAAGAGCCACCTAGTCACTCGCCCATTAGTTATATGTTTATTCATGAGGAACCTAATGGCACAATGATCAGTGTGTAAAAATACTTCATAAAATTTAATGTAATGACGAAACTTGTTAATAGCATGAACAACTGCCAATAATTCTTTCTCGGTGACTGTGTAGTTCAACTTGGCAGGACACAAGTTCTTGCTTATAAAATAAATGGCATAGGATTGTTGCTCTTCTTTCTTCCCTAATACCCTTCTGATTGTAGTGTCAGAGGCATCAGTGGATATATGAAATGGGAGATTCCAATTGAGACCTCTAAGAATTGGTGCCACAAACAACTTAGATTTTAGGGTTTTGAAGGCATTTTGACACTCCTTAGTCCAAACAAAATCGACATCTTTTATCAATAATCCAAACATAGGTGCAACAATCTTTGTAAAATTTTCAATAAACCACTGGTAATATCCGGCATGTCCGAGAAAGATTCTTACCTTTTTCTGAGTTGTGGGGGGTAGAAGTCTAATAATGACCTCAATCTTTGCAGGATCGACCTTTATCCCTTCAGATGAAACATGATGTCCTAGAACAACTCCTTCAGTTAACAACATTTTGCATTTTTCATGACTTAGAGATAGGTTCATTTCCTGGCATCTGATGAGGACTTTTTCTAAGTTGTATAAGGCTTCTTGGTTAGTGTTTCCATAGACTGTGAATTCATCCATGTAGACCTCCACACAATCATGAATAATATCATCAAATATCCCTAATACTACTCGTTGAAAAGTGGCAGGAGCATTACATAATCTGAATGGCAAGACCCTATAGGCATAGGTGCCCCAAGGACAAGTAAAGGTAGTCTTGTCCTGGTCCTTGGGTGCTATAAGAATATGGTTGTACCCACTGTACCCATCTAGAAAGGAGAAATTCTTCTTTCTGGACAAGGTATCTAAAACTTGGTCAATGAAAGGAAGAGGAAAGTAATCTTTCAGAGTAGCCTTATTGAGTTCTCGGAAATCAACACAAATTCTCCATTTCCCGGTCACTTTATTTAGAACCACTACAAGTAGGGATACCCACTTACTGTCAGAGATGGGATAGATAAATCAGACATTTAACAACTATTGGATTTCATCCTTGACTATGTTTTTGAGTGATGGGTTCATCCTTCTCTGGGGTTGCCTAAGAGGTGTTACTTCCCCCTAGGTGTATATG
>JASDQU010241456.1:127249-137497 GCA_032191745.1 Picea mariana
AATCCTTAAACTGTTATCTTCAAAAGGGTATTTTTAGATTTTACTTTTACGTAAAAATTAAGATAGATACAAGGTGTAGGAAAACATGTGATTAAAATTTGCAACGTTTTCAGCTTGGTCAACTTCAAAAAATTCTAGAAATTATAATATTCATCCGTTAGATTCAAAATTATAGTCATAATAAAATAGAGTCTTTGTAGATTGTTGCAGTATATTTCGTTTCTTAAAAACATAATTTTAATAATAGATACATTGTTGTGGGAAAAAATAACTCATTATCATTTCTTTCATGTTTAAGGAACATACTGTTAAACAATTGTCAAATTGACATATCAAATCTTAATAAACAAAATTTGCAAAATAGTCATTGGAAAGCTAACAAAATTCTTCACAAGTTTTGTTTTTATTGTAAAGTGAAAATCTAAATTAAAAAAATACTTTTGTATGTCGGAAGTTGAAGAACTTGTGAAAATACAGTTTTGTTTTGTCATAAAACAGGCAAAAGTGTTACCCATCTTCATGATTTTACCCAGTATCCAACTGGGAACCTATTGTGCTTAAGATGTCAGTCTTAAATTTTTCCAAAAGATTCCCTATCTCTGCTCTCGTAATACCACCTGAACTAATTGGTTTTAAGTTTCTATTATAAGGGTCCTGAACATTCTTCCCTATTTTGGCTCTACTCCTCGAGTAATTTTTACACATTTCACATATTTCAACAAATGGTTTATGAGAGATGTCACTTGATGCCATCAGGTTAAGCATCTCTAAATATTCTTCTGAAATTCCCTTAAGGAAAAGAGCCCTAATTGCATCCTCTAGGAGGTCATGGTATTTTGACTTCTGGGAGATATAACCAAATCTTTCCATATAATCTTTGAGGGTCTCGTCTTCTAATTGTTGGATTTTAAATATGTCATTACAAGACTCTTTGGTCTTGTAGTAGTCTTGGTACTTCTTGAGAAATATGTCTTTCATGGCTTCCCAAGACCTAATACTGGATTCTCCCAACCCCATGAGCCATCTTAGTGTAGAGTCTTTGAGGGTGGCAGGAAATAGTTTTAATTTCTGGGCATCTTGTACGTAGTTGTAGCTCCTACACAAGATGTCAAATTCAAATAGGAAGGTGTCTGGATCTTCAATGTTTTTACCATAAAAGGTAGGCAGTGCTGAGAGAGGAATATTCTTCATGTTGACATTCAGAGTGGTGTGTAAAATCAGAAACCCGAAGGTAGTTTTGGTTTGGTTTCCAGTTTCTTCTTCCTCCCCATGTCTTACGTTGTTACGGTCCTCCTGCTCATCCATATTGGCTTGGTTTCCAAAAAGAGAGTACCTAGGTGGTTTTACCTTTGAAGAGATCAAGGATTCCCTTTGATGGAAAGGTCTTCCTATGGATTGGATGTCTGGGACTCTACTCGAGCCGGTTGGGACTATTGGTTCCAAAGTTTATGTGTCAATTTGAGAGATGATTACATTGGCTGAACTACCAAACAAAAGATTCACCTGTTCAGGATCTATGATGTCCTTAAAATTAGGGTCCCCTGGTGGTGGTGTAAAAGAAAAGGTTGTATTGTTTGGTTATGCAGAAAACTCGAGTGGTCTTGCCTCCTTTCCTAATATGATTGATGCTTCAATTTCTTGTTCTATAGTGTTCCCTGTGTTAGTCTCTTCAGAGACTATTTTAGCTCTTTGAGTTGATCTAGCTCCTGTTTTTCGAAATTGGTTCTTCGGATTTTATACGTGAAACGTTCCTTCCCCCAAAGAGATCGGAAGGAACCTTGGTTGAAAGGTCTGATTTTGATTTAATGTATCTACCTTGTGGGTCTCTAGGCCTATTCATTAAAGAAAGCAAAAACAAAAAAAAAAGCTACCATTTGATTCCTAGGTCTATTCATGAAAAATAAAAGAAAAAAGAAAAACTACCATTGGGTTTGGGGGAACCTGCTATAGTAGATGCGCAGGTTCTTACCTCTGGTCTTAAAGTTCCCCCGCCACCAAACTAATGCTAAGGTCTAGAAATGATCTAATTCCTAACTACTTCTTACCTTGAGACAACTCCCCGGAAACGACGCCAAATATGATGGGTGTTCTATATGCACTAAAAACACAGTAAAAACCCTTAATTAAATTGCCAACCCAAGGTAAGTAAACTTAGAGTTGTAGCAAAATATATGCCAAAGGTAGAAGGGCTGGTAGGAGTTTAGTCTAACTAATGAAGGTAGCTATCTAAGGCTAATCTACTCAAGCAAAACTATCTAATGAGAAAACCCTACTAAGAAAATTGAAACTAGGTAACCTAAGTACTTTTGGGCCAAGGGTCGATGGATAGTCCTAAGAAAGCAAATAAAAACCCTATGTAAAGCAAACTAGTTCAACAATAAGCAATAAGCAACTATCTAAGCATATCAATAAACAAATGACAAAAGAAAACTATTTTAACTTGCCAACCTACATTCAATGAGAAACTACCCTGTGAAAGAAAATAAATAAACAAGTAAGCAAAGACACCTATCTAACCTATTAAAGCAAATAGACAAGCAAACAAAGACACCTAACTAACCTACCAAAGCAAAAGACAAGTAAGAAAAGGCACCTAACTAACCTACTAAAGAAAAAGACGACTATCTAACCTACTAAAGCAAATAGACAAGTAAGCAAAGGCAACTAACTACTACAAGTAATCAAAGTAAAACTTTTCATTGAACAACTATCTAGCCTAAGAGGCAAGTGGACTAAATGCTTAATGAAAAACTATTTCTAATGCATGAACGAAAATCTAAGAGGCAACTGGACTAAATGCTCAATGCAACACTATTTCTAATGCATGAAAGGAAATATGTTTTATTGAAAGCAAGAATAACTACCATGTAATGCTTAATCTATAATGAGCAAACTACTATCTAATCTATCAAAGACTACAACAACAATAAAACTACCTTTTAAAACTATGAAAGAAAGAAACTATCTCTTCTAATCTACAAAAGCAAGAAACTATCTTTAATCTATGAAACACTCAAATATAATGTTGGTGGTTGTGTGAATGTCTTCAGTGTCGGATGATATCTCAATGGCACTTGACAACAAAGGACAATTCCAACGGTATAAGCTCAACACTAATCTCAATGGAAAAATGAAAGGTATGGATTAAACAATCCAATGAGAGTTTATCCATGACAAAAATAATGTTAAATACCCTGCATATTCATGTATAAACCATCAACAACATAACGAGATCATCATTATACTTCTACACTATGTAAGAAAAACTAGATTCAACCATTAACTAAGAAATATAATTGCAATTTAATTATAGGAAAGGAAATTACATAAAATGAAACTATGCTATGTCTATTCTAACAATTCAAAACTGCAATAAGGAAACGATTAAAAACATAAATTAAACTATGATATTGAAAAGTAAACTAACAATCCATATTAACCAACAAATAATTAAACGAGATCTATATAAAACTGAAATAAGCAAGCTATAATTAAAAATTGGAATTAATTCTATCCATCCATCAATCCTTGCCAAAGAAAATCCAAATCAAACTCTGTTCTATTCTAATTAAACTCAGTTTTAAACTTTAACGATAAAATCATAAATCAAGCATAATCTAACATCTAATTGCATATGGGGTTAGTATAGAGACTTGCAAGTCTATTCCTAATCTATGAGATCAATGCACGCTAACACATCTCATCATTCTAATACTGCAAAAGAGAATCAAAACAATTAAACTACAACAAACTAGTTAACACAATAAAAATATGCATGTACAAAAAATAAAGAGAACAATTAAATTATGAAATGCATAAACAACACAAAGACAGTTACCAGACTACTGGTGGGCCCCCCGATCAAGTTGTGGTCACTCTCTAAAAGCACACCATGAGCTCAACAAGATGAATTCACCTTAAAAATCCAAAAGCACAGTTCTGGCATAATCTGGCAATGTAAAAACTCAAAACAGAGTAAAAACGTATTTGTTCCTATCACACTGATGTATCTGATGCTTAACTTATGTATGACCATCCTAGTGGTATTTATAAGCTTACAGACCAAGTGGTCGACCACAAGAGGGTCGAACCACTTCTAAATTTCGCAAATTACAATAAATGATGCCCTAACTGATAAAACGGAGCGAGCCAATAATCGCCCTCTTGAACAACTAAAACTGAGTTTTCAGGAGCTTAGTAGTTGTAGGAAGCAAGGATAAACAAAACCCACATGCCCGATTCGCCCATCACTAGCTGCCAATGCCATAACTGCCAATTCGCCTTCCATTTCTGTGCAATATGAAGTGCTGGACAGAGTGTCGGATCGAGTGCCGGAACGAGTGCCGGAATGAGTGCCGGATCAAGTGCCAGAACTAGAAATGTAGTGCGTTTTTGCCCTGTAACCCCAGAAAAACGTGAATTAGCTCTTGGAAATCATAAAACATGATGAATTATACTTGATACAATCATTAAAAATGAATTATTCGTACCTTATGTCGATCATACCATTTTATCATGAAAGTCTTAAAAAGGCTCCTTTACAATATGAAAACACATATGTACATGCTGAAAAAGTGTATAATAACGGTCATAAAAGTAATCATATCTCGGGCCCAACAATCTCGTTGTGCACTGCTTCAATTTCTTTGCGGGCTACTAATTCTTAGTGGTGCTTGTCTGGGGTTTCTATATGTGCAACAATTTCTTGGTCATGTTGTTGCTGCAATTGTGCATTCGATTGGCTAAGGGACCGTTTCATATCCCCTATTTCATTTTTTACATCAGTCACATAGGTATGCAAATCCTGCAAGGGAACTTAAATCAATGGTAACTCTATGTATGGAAATGAGTGGGGCTTTATATTAGTGGGCGACTGCACTGTTATGACGACCAATGGATTAAATTGCAATGCCCTCCCCTAGGTGATATTGTGTGGAGAGGTAACACCAATCATGTGGTCTTTCATCTGTTGTTCCTAGGAGGTAGAAACGGTTGAGGGAATGAGCTCCAACTAGTTGTATAGTCCATATAATTTCTGCAGTTTTTCTCTATTCATTAGTTGTTGCACATTAAATCGTTGTGGATGTCCTTGACGATGTGCAAGATGGGTGTAAAAGTATACCCTTTTTCCTGCATTGAAATGCTAGTGTTTGTTTATTTGTCAGTGCTCTAATATAGCACAATTGTGTGCATGGCATACAATGCGAGTGTTTCCTCTATGGTGCACATCGTGTCGGTATGTTGAGATGGGGTTGTTGTATTCTCCAACTTGATAGCCTTGGGGATTGCACTCTTTTCAATCAGTAGGTGTTGTTTCTTTGCAGGTGGAGTCATTTTTTGATGGTTCAATTTTTGTGTCCTTTTGAGCCCCTTCCCTTTGTTGGCTCCTCTAGCTTCCCCCACACATGTCCTATGTGTTGTTGGTTCGTTTTCTTCATTTGGGATTATTGTATCTTGTGGTCACTCTTCTACTTGTGTTTTGTCCTTCTATTGTTCTTTCTTGACCCTTTTATTCTATTGTCGTTTCTTTGTTCGTGTTTCTAGTTGCTTGACGTTGTTCTCAGGAGTAGGCTAGAGCTTAAAGGGTCATTCGTCGACAACTTGTTGAATGTCCAGTTCTTTGATGCAAAAGGGGACCATCCCAGTATCGGCTTTTGGGTCTACACGGATAAATAAATACACCATGAAATTTACATTAAAATTGAAGGTAGTCATCATACCTATCGATGAGGTTGTATGATATTTGCAGTTTGGACTCAACCACGTGGACCATTTTGATAAACCAAAGTTCAAATGAAGTTTTATTCTCGGTCTAGACACGCCTCTTTGGTATGTTGGAGGTCTAGATATCTCTTCATTTGGAACCAAGATGAAGGTTGTTGGTTATATCTATGGTTGGGGTGTGGTTTCCACCATGTCTAGAAGGAGTAACACCCAGATGTATTGAAACTCCTTGCCAAAATCATGTGCATCCAGGAAGTCACTGATGAATTAATTTAGTAGGTATCTTTCCCAATCCATTTGGATGTTTTCAACACAATGTTTTGCAGTGACGACGACCCCCATTAGGCACTCATCCCTACAACACTTGCACAACATTTTGCAAGAAAGTAGTTGTGTGGAAAATCTCACTCTGAAGTTGTTTATTTTAGTGATCACCACTCCTATTGTTCCCCTGTGTACCATACTTAGAATACACATCTTCAGTTTCTACATCTTTAGCCATTATAACTACGAATGGATCTTCTCCTCTGTATGAATGCATGTGACTAGGAATATTGTGTCAACTTCGATCGGATATGGCTTGTCAATCCAGAGGGACCCCCCATGTAGTCGGGTGAGTAAGAGTCAAATGCACTATTTGATGGATTTTTTGTGCCCAAAGTGTGGACAATCCAACATAGACATTATCCCTGACTGCTTCAAAGGCTTTGCTCATTCCTGAATGACTGATTTTTGGCTTCCATTCATTCATGTAGTGAGCCTTAAATATGAATTGAATTGTAGTTTTGGGAATTGTTCTTCGTCTTGTATGTTGTATTCGACATATTTGAGTTTTGGAATCGTTCCATATAGAGATATTTGAATACATACATTAGATGGTATGTTTGGCATGAGAATGAACCGGTATATCAATGCATGCACTTTTTGTCATGCATGGGGTTTACTTCCTGTAGCCATTGTCTCTATGGAGAACTTAGCTTGTTTGGTATCTGGTGTTTCCTCACTCTACTCAGGAATGCTCATTTAATCTATCCACAGAGGATGTACTTGGAAAATTCCTCTTTCAATGACCTCTTGGCTCGATGTTTTTCCAATTGTAATTGTTCCACTGTCTAGGTTTCTTCGCATTTTGTTCTCGGCTTGATGCTCATCTTGTTGTGGAAATAATGGGCATGGGTAGCTTATGGGATGTTAAATACTCATTAGGTAACTCCTTCCCATGATACCCAAGCACTGAGTAGGTTGTTCAGGTTTGTACCACCATTAATGCAGACCTGCAATGGTTTCCACTATCATAACTATTTGTTGGACGGACAATTATTTCCATAACTACTTTTAATTTACCATGTGCTCGTCTCCTTTGTGGGCACTAACAAATTTTGTCTCCATCCTTGTATTGTCTTGCATTCGGGTGGCTAGCTGTCACTTCTATATTTTCCTCTATGTGGGTTGTACGTGGATATTTATTCCTTAATCCCTTTCGAATTTTCCAAATCCACTTGTGGGGATGACCTACTTTATTGTGTTAACATACTTAATTTGTCCATTTATTATCTCTATGCTACCATAAGTCCTATCCTACTCTTGGGAAGGTATTGTCCACTATGCACCATCATTTCACACCAGGATGCTATTGCAGTGCATCTAACCTTGACGGGTCGCGATGCTTCTTTAGTCGGATCATATTGATAAGCCATTGCGAGAGTTTTTCTTGGTGTCGTGCTACCTTGTTGGTCATACTAGTAGATGAACCATGGAAGGATGTCACTCTTTGCATCCTTGGTTTAACTGGTGGTTTAGAGAGTGCTACTAGTACTGAGAGTGTAGAAGCCGCTCTAGTGTCTTTCCCTCCAATATCTTATGAGGACACTAATTTTGGATGTAGTTGATGTGTTACACGCCTCTGCCCAAAGAAACATGAAAAATTCCTGGTCATGTATCAAGGCTTTAACAACCCCTATGATGGATCAATTATTTCTCTCTTCAACCCCATTCTATTGTGGGTTGTACAGAACTTTCATATCCTTTTTGAATACTACCGCCTTGCAAAAACCATTGAAATCCTTAGAGGTATATTGTCCCACATTGTTTGATCTCAAGACTTTGATATTCTTCTATGTTTGGTTTTCAACTAGATATTTGAACTACTGCAACCTAATAAAGACTTCATCTTTGGTATTTAAGAAATAGATCCAAGTCTTGTGAGAGAAATCATTAGAGGCATATTGTCCGGCATTGTTTGATCTCAAGACTTTGATCTTCTTCCTAGTTTGGTTTACACCTAGATATTTGAACTCCTACAACCTGCTAAAGACTTCATCCTTGGTATTTATGAATTTGATCCAAGTCTTGTGAGAGAAATCATCAATAAAGGAAACACAATACATGATTCCTATTATTTATGATATTAACATCAATCCACAAACATATGAATGTACTAGGTCTAGAATCCCGTTAGAAATATGCTCGCTACCTGGGAAAGAAACCTTGTCCTTCTTTCCAAGCATGCATCCTCTGGATACACCATGCTACTAAGTACTGAACTCTACAATACCTATGACTATCTCCCTTAGAATAGGAAACACCCTATGATGCAAGTTCCCCATCCTCTTGTGCCACAACTTGTACAAGTTGTCATTGTTATGCACCAAGGCTCGAACAGGTTCACCCTACAACCTATACAAATTACCTTCTATAACCCCTATTACTTGAACTATATCTGGGATAGATTACTTCAGTTTGATGAAGACTTGCTTGTTCTTGAACTCCACTTAAAATCCCTTATCTTCCATAACTAAAACTAAAAGCAAATTCTTCTCGAGAATTGGTACAAACAATATATCATCAAAATCTAAAGAATTACTTGACTCGAGCTGGAAGGGAATAGTACTAACTCTTTCTATTGGGAACTTGGCATCATCACCAAGCTCAACTTGTACTCCTAATTCCTACTTCCTCAAACTAGAAAACAACTATAGGGCTAATGTCATATGTCAATATTCCCCACTGTCCACGTATCATGCATTCCTAGGAATCATGCTGGAAGAAAGGAAATATACCAATGAGAAATCATTCTCAAAGTTGGAAACAAACTTGTTCATCTGATTCTTTGTAGAGGCTACTACCCGTGTCTACTACTGCTTCCCTTTACCCTTATTTTTATCTGGACACTGTGATGCATAACGATTATTCTTATAACAAAAGAAGCACTTGATTTTACTCGAGTCCTTCTTTCTTGGTGATGAGGTTGACTCATCACTCTTTCCCTTACCCTTGATGGGTCCTTTACCTGTGCCCTTATTTGAATGGCCAAATAGAGTTAGGTTCTCATCACCATCCTTCTTGTCAGACTTTGAATCCATCCAAGTCTCCTCTTGGATAGTTATCCCAAACCATCTCAAAGTCAGGAAGGTTTTCCCGAGTGCAAATACCTTTGACAAATGGTTCTCATGAATTTGGGAATCCATTCAGTGCCATGTTCACTAGCTCTGTATCTTCAACCTTCTCCCCAACTACTGCAATTTTATCATGAATCTATGTGATATTCATAAGGTAACTAGTGACAGTGTTTTATTTGGTCATCACTATGAATATTAATTTGTTCTGCAATATCATCTTCATGTTTATATTTTGACTCTAGTAGAGACTAATGATGGGATAGAAAATTTCCTTCGCTGTCTTCTTATTGGATACATGAGAGATCATATGATCCTTTACGGCATCCAAAATCATTTACTTGGCTGACACTTCTCTCTTGTTACGATCTACCAACTCCTATAGATCTATAGGTGGAGTAGCAACGTTCTTGATAATATCCTAGAGATCATTCTCTTCTAGTAACAATCTAACCCTCACCTTCTATGATAATAAATTTGAGGAACCATCCAATCTATCCTCAAACTCGAGGCACACTGTTACCATCTCTGAGATCTATTTCACAAACTCCCAAATTTGAAAGTAAGACTTTGAAACCCTCTCACTGCTAGTCGTTCTTCCCTGTAGTTTATTTACCACTGCAAATCCTAGAGAATATCAATTAGAGAAATAAGATTTGATACCATGTGAAAAATCCCAAGCCCTAGGTGAGTAAAGTCCTTATGATCTCAATCAAACAAGTATATTGTTGAATTTAATTAATGAAAAAATAATTTTCAGATCTTAGCATTAATCACACAATAGATGGAAATTAAATGGAGGAAGCAAAAAAATCAATTTCACACAACCTTGGTAATTACTCCTTAAAATCTAGATTTTCATTCTTTTGAAAAGCTTATAAGGAAACCTCCACAAGCTGCCCAAAAACAACACTACCCTGAGTTTAGTGGAACAACTTGTTGGGAGAGTACGCATTTTTGTACGGGTTGTTTTTACGTACTATATGGACACTTGTCCATATGAATTTACGGATCCCTACAAACTTGTCCATATGATTTTATGGAATTGTTTCGTAAGTTGTATAGAACTATGCATATCTTTGTATGGGATTGCTTGTTGCCTAGAAATGCCTCTTTCCTGAATGCCTTC